>JAEQBH010005136.1:0-98780 GCA_016808115.1 Tetrastigma voinierianum | reverse complement strand
CTCCATTCCATTCTAGTTCATCTAATTCCTTCTAAATTGCAATTAGCTAAATGGGGAAAGACTTCACATATACAATACTAAGGAACTTTTGGGTTTAAATATTCTGATTTGTGGTCAATCTATTATATTGAAAGAAAGCTATATCAAAGTCTTCCATGTTGTTTGAAGGTATAATCCCTAAAGGCAAATCATCACGAATTTTCTCCTCATCAAGTCTACTTATTTTCTTTGTTTTCTAAATAAATTTTTTGGGGAAGTTTATCTTGTTCTTTTGCTTAAGGACAAGCAAATGTTAAGTTTGGGGATATTTGTTGAGTACATTTCATACCATGATTGATCATACTATTTTCTAAGAATTTTAATGTTTTTTATGATAATTATAAGTGCTGAATGTATAAATGCCTCATTTTGGTGATTAGGTCAAATTTTGGAGAAAAAGGAAACAAAAGAAGCTTAAATGGAATAAAGAAGACCAAGAAGCCACCACACACATCACATCTCATCTTTTTATTTTTTGTGTTAATGGCGGCATCAAATGGAAATCTAATTAGTGATTGATTCTACACTTCCAAGAGCTTTTCATCTAACAAGAACTCCAAATTTGGAGTTCGGACGAGAAAGTTATGACCTCGGGAAGTTGGGTGTAGAAATTTGAATTGCTGATATAAGCCATAGTCACGACCACAATTTTTCATAGTTGCGACTATGGGCCATTTCCTGCTATAGAGAAGGCTTCGATATAGTCGCGACCATGAATATATGTGATCGCGACTACACGACACTGGAGGCCTAAAATGTGCATTTTTCAGCCCCTTTTGAGTCCCATTTCCCCTGTAACTATATAAACACTCATTTTTACGTTTTTAGGGTAAGAAAATTGAGAGAGAACACCATCTTTAGGGTTTCTCTCATCCATCTCTTGAATAAACTTAGGTTTTGATTTTTGCTTCTTTTTTAGCTTGGATTAAATTTTTCTTTTGAAGATTTGATAAGCTAGAGTACCTCATTTATTAGGAGCAAAGCTCGAGGAGCCCTTCTTCTATTTGTTTCAGATTCTAACTCTTGTTCTTTCTCATCCTCTATTTAATTCATGCTTTTGAATGAACATGTTCTGATGGATCGAGGGTTGTAATGAGTGACTAGACATCTTCTAGGCGATTGTCGATTTGATGCATGATTTGTCTAATTTTTAGTATGACTATGTGATATATGCTTGAATCGATGTGTTTGGTGTTAAATGCTTGAAAGATTATGATTTTGGTTAATTGATGCATGCTGAGAATTGGGTTTAAGATCACTTTACTAGGGTATTTCATATCAAATTTCAATTCGAATACTTTCATATCAAAGTCCAAAATCAAATACATCACAAACTTATTTTTCTCCATTTAACAAAAATCAAATGGTGCCCGGCCATGTGGGATTTTCAAATAATCAACTATTATATCCCGTTGCCAGGGCTAGATATTGTTAACTATTATATCCCATTGACAAGGCCAAATATTGTCAACTATTATAACCCGTTGACAAGGCCAGATATTGTCAAGTCTTATATCCTGTTGACAGGGCCAGACGTTGTCAACTATTATATCTCATTGGTAGGATCAGATATTGTCAACTATTATATCCCGTTGACGGGGCCATACATTGTCAACTATTATATCCCATTGATAGGGCCGAACCAATCATAGTCAAAAACATATTTTCAAAAGTTTCAATTCACAAAATATAATATCTCTACAATTTCTGTCACAAACAAAACAATTCAAAAATACTTTTATACAAAATCATTATTTGATCCATGTATAGTCGCCAAAAACATATTTTCAAAAGTTTCAATTTACAAAATATAATATCTTCACAATTTTTGTTACAAACAAAACAATTCAAAGATACTTTCATACAAAATCACTATTTGATCTATGTATAGTCAAATGAATAAAAATCAAAACTTTTCAGAAAGCAAAATCATGGATAATTCAATTCAAAAATTTTCACCGTCCAATTGGCATAAAAACAAATAATTATCTTGGAAAATCTGTATTAGTATCCCTTACCTCAAATGAGCACTTTAAAATCTTGAAGAAACTAATTAGAAAAATCTCGAAGGAATATTTCACCCCAAACATAATAAGGAAGAACTATCATAATGAGCTAAGTTTGGGGGGGAAGCTTAGGAGGTAAGTTGTGAAGAATGCAATATGCTAAAGAATGGATGAAAAATAGGAAAAAAAAGCAAGTGTGTTTTTTTTGGGTAAACTTAAGCCTAAATGACCTATTCAACCACCCTTTACCTAAGCCATACATTACAATCTATTGAATACCTATTTGATCCTAAGAATTGTGAATTGCCTACATTAGTGGAAAGTGATAAGACCAATAAGCATATGGAGCCTCATACACTCACCATGTGAGTGAGAAATCTCCATTCCATTCTAGTTCATCTAATTCCTTCTAAATTGCAATTAGCTAAATGGGGAAAGACTTCACATATACACACTAAGGAACTTTGGTTTAAATATTCTTGATTTGTGGTCAATCTATTATATTGAAAGAATGCTATATCAAAGTCTTCTCCATGTTGTTTGAAGGTATAATCCCTAAAGGCAAATCATCACGAATTTTCTCCTCATCAAGTTCACTTATTTTCTTTTGTTTTCTAAATAAATTTTGGGAAATGGTCTTGTTCTTTGCTTAAGGACAAGCAAAATGTTAAGTTTGGGGATATTTGTTGAGTACATTTCATACCATGATTATCATACTATTTTCTATGAATTTTAATGTTTTTTATGATAATTATAAGTGCTTTAATGTATAAATGCCTCATTTTGGTGATTAGGTCAACTTTGGAGAAAAAGAAACAAAAAGAAGCTTAAATGGAATAAAAGAAGACCAAGAAGCCACCACACACATCAAGCATCTCATCTTTTTATTTTTTTGTGTTAATGGCGGCATCAAATGGAATCAATCTTTATATGGATGGATTCTACACTTCAAGAGCTTTCAACGGTACCAAGAACTCCAAATTTGGAGTTCGGACGAGAAAGTTATGACCTCGGGAAGTTGGGTGTAGAAATTTGAATTGCTGATATAAGCCATAGTCACGACCACAATTTTTCATAGTTGCGACTATGGGCCATTTCGCTATAGAGAAGGGCTTCATATAGTCGCGACCATGAATATATGTGATCGCGACTACACGACACTGGAGGCCTAAAATGTGCATTTTTCAGCCCCTTTTGAGTCCCATTTCCCCTGTAACTATATAAACACTCATTTTTACGTTTTTAGGGTAAGAAAATTGAGAGAGAACACCATCTTTAGGGTTTCTCTCATCCATCTCTTGAATAAACTTAGGGTTTTGATTTTTGCTTCTTTTAGCTTGGATTTGGAATTTTTCTTGAAGATTTGATAAGCTAGAGTACCTCATTTAGCTAGGGAGCAAAGTTTGAGGAGTTCTTCTTCTTCTATTTGTTTTGTATCTCTAACTCTTGTTCTTTTCTCATCTCTATTTGAATTCATGCTTTTAATGAACATGTTCTGATGGATTTGAGGGGTTGTAATGAGTGACTAGACATCTTCTAGGTTGATTGCTCGATTTGATGCATGATTTGCTCCACTTTAGTATGATATGTGATTTATGCTGGATTGATGTGTGTTTGGTGCTAAAGCTTTGAAAGATTATGGTTTTGGCTAATTAATGCATGCTGAGAATTGGGTTTAAGATCACTTTACTAGGTATTTCATATCAGCCTCAATTCGAATACTTTCATATCAAAGTCCAAAATCAAATATATCACAAACTTATTTTTCTCCATTTAACAAAAATCAAACAGCCCTAGCCATGTGGGATTTTCAAATAATCAACTATTATATCCTCACACTGTGGCTGGGGATATTATTAACTATTATATCCCATTGACAAGGCCAAATATTGTCAACTATTATAACCCGTTGACAAGGCCAGATATTGTCAAGTCTTATATCCTGTTGACAGGGCCAGACGTTGTCAACTATTATATCTCATTGGCAGGATCAGATATTGTCAACTATTATATCCCGGCCGACGCCATACATCATTAACTATTATGTCCATCACAGTACTAACCAATCATAGTCAAAAACATATTTTAAAAGTTTCAATTCACAAAATATAATATTCTACAATTTCACTACAACAAACAATCTAAAAATACTTTATACAAAATCATTATTTGATCCATGTATAGTCGCTAAAAAACATATTTTCAAAAGTTTCAATTTACAAAATATAACATCTTCACAATTTTTGTTACAAACAAAACAATCCAAAGATACTTTCATACAAAATCACTATTTGATCTATGTATAGTCAAATGAATAAAATCAAAACTTTTCAGCAAAATCATGGATACCCACCCAAAATTTTCACCGTCCAATTGGCATAAACAAATAATTATCTTGAAAATCAGATTAGTATCCCTACCCTCAAATGAGCACTTTAAAATCTTGAAGAAACTAATTAGAAAAATCTCAAAGGAATATTTCACCCCAAACATAATAAGGAAGAACTATCATAATTAATTATTCACCTAAAATTATAGGTTTGAGAATCCTAACAATGTCCTAATGTCAATATTATTAATCCTAATAATATTTTAACCATCCTAAATATTGACAATTTGATTAATGAGTTTCAAAACTTTTTTATAGTGTCGAATATGATTTCAAATTTTTATTTAGTTTTTATATTCTAATTAATTCACCTTACTATACTAAAAGTAATTATTATCATTATATTTTATATCATATTATCCTCAATATTTATCTTGATTAGAATATTATCTAAATAAATTCTCAAATCTTAGCAAATATATACTTGTCAAAAATATATCATCAATTACGTATCAAATACATATATTTATAAAACTTTAGCTTCCAAACTTGTCATATTTGTTTATTATTATTCTTTGAGAATTTATCATCAAATCTTTACCTCTTTTGTTCTTTTTCTAAAATAATTGGAATATATAGGAAACTTTTCGCCCAATATCAATCATTATCTAGACTTTCTAGGCATGCTTTATACATCGTTTTTCTGCCTACTTTATGAAAGACTTTAGACATAATTTCTTTTAATATTAACCATAACAATGTGACTCTTTGACTTTTACTAAATATCAATTTTTGTCATTTAAATTGCACCAACAAAAATCATGACAAGATTCCTTTGGCCTTTCAACCTATTTTGTCATATGCCCATGGTTCATCCCTTATAATTTACTTTTTTTTTCTTGTGTTGATTCACAATCTAATATGTGGCTTGCAACTACTTTCTTTATTTTCAATAAACTCAAAGCATACGGTGGTCCCCTACCACCTTTCTTTAATTTTTTTTTTCATACTCCTTCTCAAAAAAATTCAACATGACACCACCAACTAGTGTTTTATTTTATTTTTGGGTTAAAAAAATAAATCTAACCGACATCTCTGCGTCGATAAAAACTTAAGAAAATAAGAGGATCTACACCAAAAAATCTAGAAAAAGAAATAATGTAAGATCTTACCTTTCAAATTGCTTCTCTTAAATCCTAGATTTGACATCCTAAGTCTTCTTAGAATCTTTCTAACTGTAGGACCATATGTGAAAAGAATGTAGAGATTTGTCACTCATTAACAATATTATTTTTATTTTTTTCTAGAATGGACTCTAGAGAAATTCCCACCTGAAAGCCTTCTTCAAACCCTAGTCTTTAAATTGCTTTGCTTAGAGAGGCTGGCTACGTAGGTGAAACTAATGAACCAAAGAATAATAATATATGTATATATATATATATATATATATATATATATATATATATATATATATATATATTTATTTATTTCTATTTATTCTTCTATTTATACTAGGGTTTTCATAATAAATACCAATATACCCTTCATTAAAAATTGGCTTATCACTCTCTCTTAAAAATATGGGGTATCAAGATCCTTTTCCCCGAATAAAAAGTTTAGTCCTCTAAACTTGTGATGCCCCAAATTCCGGGTCCCAGTTTAATAACCCACACCCAAGGAAACCCCAGAGATATCAGCCCGGCTATCACACTCACATGTCTCACATAAATCGAGACCCATTTATGCATAATTTTCTTACAACAACCTATTTCTTATAATATTTCACAAGAGCTCGATGTACAACTCTTATACACTTTTACATGCCAAAATATATTAAAACTAGATTATTTTAATATATTTTAAAAATGCTTCCTTCTAAGGCCACAACCCGCCTTCTTCGCACTCATGGCCCTTCAAAGGAACGCCCCATCTTCGTACCTAAAAGTGGGTCCCACGATTGCAGAGCAGCTTCTCAGAGTGATAATCTCCCTACAAGGGTTACTCCCACCTAAGTGCTCATGCAGTTGATCAAACCAACCCATACAATATCCAATTGAAAATGCCTACATGAATGTCATATGTCATGCATGGAATATCTTTCGCCCACATCCGAGTCACTCACCAACCCCCACATACGCTCTCATGCCAAGTGCGACAAACTTTCTACTACTAGTACCAATGACACATATATCGAACCCCTTACCGGCTCACCAAGCATCGACCGCAAGTGCCAATGGGTACAGCTCATCCCCGAGTCAATCCCGACTCCTATCACAAACTCGGTCTATGTGTTAATCAAGGCCTTGGCTTCGGGGCAACGTAAACTCGCTCACACGGGGCTCTTACACCCATACAAAATTTTTTGGCTCACACTGAGGGTCTCTTATACCCATACAAAAATTTTGGATCACACCACGGTTACACCCAAAGTTCCAAGCTTTTCACCTGAGGAGATTAACGACTCTTCTGTCTACTTCAACACACAGCACTTATTTTCATTTGTTTTATTCATTTTACCACCGTGAGTCTCAATCGACGCCTGCCTCGCTTTCTGAAGCTCACACATTCGCCAAGAATGGTGAATTAACTATTTCTACGCACCTACACCCGACTCGACGCGACGATACTGCACATGCAATGCCATCGTCACCGCAATTTCTCATGTTACATGTATGATGCACACTACGAATCATTCTCATGTTGTACTTCATATCAATCAATCATGCAAACCAAGCATATAAGTTCCATATATTTCATGCATTGCACATACACATATATCATATCAAGCATAATTAGCATCCATCAATCCATGACTAAACAAATGATGTCACACAACCTTCCTTAGGCTAACTCATGAAAATTCCTACCTAATACAATAGCCTACAACATGCCATGAAATGGTCATGTCCAAGCCCGTCTATTCACATCAACACAACTGCTAAATCTCCGCACACCTGGTGCAAATCATAGATTTCATCAAGGTCATGATTACCCACTGTCCTTCACAGGCACATGGATGAAATCTTGACTCAATGGGATTTCCATAGAGTCCAAGAACACCCAAAAAGGAGTTCGGACGAAGAAGTTATGGCTGTCCGAAGTTGGAGGTCACACATGAATAACCAGCCCTAGCCGACTAGCATCCCTGGAAAAACATATAATTCAGCAGGTTATGTTCACCTACTGTCCTCCACAGGAATATGGATGCAATATTGACTCAATGGGCTTTCCATAGAGTCCAAGAACACCCAAAACGGAGTTCGGACGAGGAAGTTATGGTCGTCCGAAGTTGGAGGTCACACATGAATAGCCAGCCCTGGAGAAAACATAGATTTCAGCAGGTTGTGTTCACCCACTATCCTCCATAGGCATATGGATAGAATCTTGACTCAATGGACTTTCCATAGAGTCTAAGAACACCCAAAACGAAGTTCGGACGAAGAAGTTATGGTCATCCGAAGTTGGAGGCCTCACATGAACTCCAAATTTCCTAATCGGCACTTAGTTACTAGCAACCTTAATCCGCTAGCCGGGGCTGACCCTAGATCTGTGAGTCTGGCTGACCTAGTCGGTAGTCGGTTGGCCTTAGCCGATAGTTGGCTGGCCCTAGCCGATTCCTACCGGGTCCCAGCCTGAAGCCCAACACCTAGTTTCCAGAGGCTCCACCGCCCTAGCCGATTGTCTACCGGGCCCTAGCCGCTAGCCGACTGACCTAGTCGCTAGCCAGCTGACCTAGCCAGATAGCCCTTCTTATACTTTTCAGGGTAAACGGACCATAGCTTGGGCTACAGAGGTACGATTTAGGAAATTGAAAAGCCTAACATCAAGTTCACTGATGTGGCTACAATTTACTTGAAGGACACACTACCAAATTCACTTTATTTCCCTCCCAAAAACTAGTCCTAAAGTCCGGCTAATGCGTATGATCAAAATAGGGTAACTTCCCATGGTTCAAAATGCAACCAAACATTCCCCTTGGGGCAAAACACCACCACACAGCCCTCAGGGTAAAAAGTAACCAAAGTAGGAGAAGACCTACCACTTGGAGTTTGTTGAAACTCCCCGTTTCCAGTCTCTACTTGAAGCTCTTGGCGCGGGGAAGCACTTTTCTTCTTGATCCGCCGGGAACCGCCGGTCCGATTGCTGGGAAACCTAGAGAGAAGGTGGAGCTTCTCTCTCTAAGCTTTCTCCCCTTTTCTCTTTCTCCTTTTCTTCCTCTCTCCCTCCCGAATTGTTTGGTCTGAAGTCAAGTCTGGAGAGTACTTTTTGGCCACATGTCAATACCCCATTGGCTCCTTAGATTACCCTTATCACCTTATCCATCTACCTTGGATTTATCTCCAATCATGTGTTGCCACATGTCTCTTATGGGTCCCACTTGAGCTCTTTGTTTGAATTAACCTACATTTGACACGTGGCACAGTGTCAGCCACTCTACACGTGCCAAGTACCTTGTACTACCCTCTGTGCCTCGAAAAACTTGAAATTCTAACTGTCTCGGAATTCGACATGGTAGCTAGATTTCGCAAGACAATTTCAACGGTGAAGTCCGTTTCATCATCCAATATCTAAAAAAAATTTCAGATTTTCGACCGAAATTACTGTTTTACCATTTCTTATAAAAATTAAATTTTATCGGGTTTTACATTCTTCCCCTATTAAAAGAATTTCGTCCCGAAATTTCATGCACATTCATATCACTCGCATGCATATGCAATGTGCACTATCTCATGCATGCAAACTAGTCATTTAATTACTAAACGACTAAATTGCGTACCTTCGTCCCTAAACAAGAAGGGATAGGTGGCCTGCATCGTGTCCTCGCACTCCCACGTTGCCTCCTCCACTTCACGGTGTTGCCACAACACTTTCACTAGCCTCAAGGTCTTGTGTCGCAAAACCTGATCCCGACTATCCATGATGCACACTGGTCCCTCCTCGAAGGTCCCATCTGTGTCAACAATAATATCTCCCCAATCCACTACATGAGCTAGATCCGCATACTCGCAGCAGGAGACGTGGAACACCCCCATGAACGCCATACACAGCCAGGTGGTAATGCCAACCGGTACTAATACAGCCCACCCTCTAGTATCCTCGAAGGGCCTCGATGAACCCCGGCAAAAGCTCGCTTGCCGAACCTGACCACCTCCTCTTAGGCATCACCTTAAAGAAGACGTGATCACCCACCTCAAACTCTGCAGGTCGACGCCACTGCTAACGTATCTCTCGCCGACTCGAAAGCAAGAGAAGACGCCGCCAGATTAAACTCACCTTCTCCGAGGTGTCTCTTAATAAGATCCGACTAGTGATTTGAGCTCTTCACCTGCTCTAGCAAATAGGTGATCGACATGGCCTCCCATACAAAGCCTCATAGGGTGCCATCTATATACTCGCTTGATAACTATTGTTGTAGGCGAATTCCACTAAGGGCAAGTGCTCCTCCCAGCTACCCCTATGATCCAGGACACATGCTCGCAGCATGTCCTCTAAAATCTGTATGGTCCTCTCCGACTGACCATCTGTCTGAGGATGAAATGCAGTGCTCATATTCATTTATGTCCCCATGGCCTTCTGGAAGCTCTTCCAAAAGTGTGCCAGAATTGGACTATATCCGACACTATGGACACTAGCACTCCATGTAGCCGGACAATCTCTCGGATATACAACCGGCAGAATTCCTCCAGTGTGAAGGTCATTCGCACGGCTAGAAAATGTGCCGACTTCGTCAACAGGTCCACAATCACCCATACCGCATCATCTCTCCGCGGTGTCCATGGAAAGTGGGTCACAAAATCCATCGTGACATGCTTCCACTTCCACTCAGCCACCTCCAATGGCTGGAGTAGCCCTGCTTGCTTCTGGTGCTTAGCCTTAACCTGCTTACACGTGAGGCATCGTCGAACAAAGTCCCCGACATGTCTCTTCATTCCACTCCAGTTGTACTGGCGACGAAGATCACGATACATCTTCGTGCCACATGGATGCACAGCAAGTCGGGAGCAGTGGAGCTCCCTAAGGATCTCCTCTCTCAGATTTGTCAACTGAGGAACCACTACCTGTCCTCTATATCGAAGACTACCACATGAACCACTACCTGTCCTCTATACCGAAGACTACCATATGTGTGGATGATCCAGCCTTTGTCACATGTACCGACCGTAATCTCGTCCCTCGATGGATACTATCTCGCCCCGCCCTAAGACTTTATCACCTCGGGCTTCAATAGGACGACGAGCTACCAAACTCCCAAAGTTCCCCTCGAGCCGCCGCTATAATCGTAGTCCAAATCGCCCCACATCTTGAACATCCGCTACCCCTGGTTATATCGGCCAATTCCTCCCGCGACTTTCGACCGCCTGCGACTTTTATCACCGCTTCATCAGGACGATCAGCTACCAAACTCCCAAAGTTCCCGAGTCGGGCCGCTTATACCGTGAGTCCAAATCTCGCCCCACAATCTTGAGACCGCCACTCCGAAGCTATATTGGCCAATTCTCCCTGTGACTTTCGACTGAGTGCATCAGCCACCACATTTGCCTTACTAGGGTAGTAATGCAAAGTGAAGTCATAATCCTCTAAGAACTCCATCCACCTGCGTTGCCTCATATTGAGGTCCCGCTGGGTGAAGATGTACCTCAGACTTTTGTGGTCTAAATACTCCTCAAGCTGTTCCCCGTATAGGTAGTGACGCAAAATCTTCAAGGCAAAGACTAAGGCCGCCAACTCCATGTTGTGTGGGGTAGTTTCCGCTTCATGATTCTTAACCATCAGAACCATGCTTCTTCACTACCCTCCTGACTACATCGCACGCATCTTAATCCCGCCTTCGAGGTGTCATATAACACACCGTGTACCTTTGCCCCTTCTTCGAACCATCGTAATAGAGCCGAAGTAAGCCCTCTTCACTCCTTGGAATGCCTTCTTCTACCGGTCATTCCACTCACTTGACCTCCTTCCCGGTCGCCTCACATAGCGCAGCTCCAGAGAAATCCTCAATGAACCCCTCCCATAAGACCCTCGCCAATCCCAAGAAACCGCGAATCTCGAAGATCACTTCGCCCTCCCAACTCATCACACCCAACCTTCTCAGTGGTCCACTAAAAGGCATGAAGCCGACACCACGTGCCTCAAGAATCTCACCTCGCAATAAAACTCGCACTCATCGAACTTCTGGCGAGAATATGAAATTTCAAAGCTGCAGAACGACCCTCAAATGACCCTCATTTTCCTCCTCAAACTGGGAGTAGATCAAAATGTCATGACGAACTGATTTAGATAGGGTTGGAACACCCTATGCATGAGATCCATGAATGCTGTAGGCACATTTGTCAATCCGAAGGGCATCATCGTGAACCTAAAGTGCCCATACCACGTCCTGAACGTTGTCTTAGGGATATCAATTCCTAATCCCCACCCGATGATATCCATCGTGAACATCTATCTTAGAGTAGACTCGTTCCTCTCAACCGACGTAAACAAGTCATCAATTCCTGCAAGGGATATCGATTCTTGATCGAACCCTATTCATTTGTCTGCAATCAAAGTACAATCGAAGGGTCTTGTCTTTCTTCTTCGCAAACAGAACCGGAGCGCCCCATGGTGAAGTGCTCAGTCTAATAAATCCTTTGTCTAGCATCTTGTATATGGACCTTCAGTTCCTGCAACTCAATTGGTGCCATCCTATGCGGATGGGCAACCTGCCAGGGTGTAACTCAATACAGAAGTCTACATCCCTCTGTGGAGGCAATCCCGGTAACTCATCCGGAAAAACATCCTCATACTCGCGGACTACGTGAGGGAGATCCAAGTCCTGTCTCACCTCGTCCTCCAAGGTAAGGCTTGCTAGCTAACCCATCAACTGTCTGTGCCATCTAGAATTGTACACGGTCTGGGGCAAAGCATCATGCTTGTCCCCCTGAAACATAACACGAGTACGGTCCAGTGTGTAGGCGGTAACCCTCTTACGCTCACAATCGATGACGACTCGGTATGTCGTCAACCAGTCCATCCCAAGGATGACGTCGAACTCTGACATGTCCATGACCCTCAGGTCCATTGTGAGTAGAATCCCATAGATCTCTAACTCGCAACCCCGACATATTAGATCCACACTGACCCTAGTCCCTAGGGGAGAACTCACATATAGGCGCTTCTCTAAGGTCTCAACCTCTGCTTCCAACTCTTTGCAGATACATGATGCAACATGAATGAATGTGCGATGCACCCTAACTGCAATACCCTTGCCCATGGGGAGAGATAACAAAACGCACTCGTATAGCTGGATCGATCTACTAGCTCATTCGATGGTGTGATAGCGTAGACACACCCTTGAACCCTTGATGTCCCGGCCTATGGACCCTGTCCTCGGCCCTAACCCATGCCCTGGCCTCTTTGTCATGTTTGTGCAGCAGAAGGTGCTCGTACAACACCCTGGGACTGATACTCGTTCCTCTGACCCATACTAGGGGGTGGAGGAATAAACTATGTCCGTGCCTGTCCCACTGATGACTGGGAATGCGCTGTCTTGAAACCCTGGGATCCTTGCCTCTAAGGGCAATCCCGCTTCATATGCCCAGCACGGCGTAAATAACAAACCGTCTATCCCGCCTCTCGACCGGGAGCTCCTAAATTGGCCTCGCCTTAATGGCCGCGCTCTGAAACCCTCATGAACTAGAAGCCTTTGGCTTCTTTACCGACCTAGAAGAACACTGAATCTCCTTCCTCTTGCCACCAAAGACTGCAGATCTCTGATGCTCCACAGGTCCCTCTATCTCACTCTCTATGGCCGCATCGTTCAACTGATGAGTCCAACATGTTCCTCAGAGGAGGAGTCCCACACCACCTCGATGGACAACTTCGGGGATCCATTCTCAAATCTCTCACCTTTGCCATATCTATGGCCACGTAGTCAATTAAAAATCCTGCCAATCCCCCTGTGAACTTAGTCACGCACTCTTATCATCATTATCGCTCCTCGTCTAGGAACTCCCGGGCCTTTGCATGTCTCTAGCATTTGCCGGAAAATACTTGTCCATGAAGAGCTCATGGAACTCTGCTCAAGTCATTGCCTCTAAGTTCCTAGAGGTCTTAACCCAGTCCCACCGCACTTGGGACTCACCCTTTAGCTGGAATGCAGCTAGTTTGATCTTGGTCGCATCGGAGATGATCTCCATGGCCTCCAATATCTTCTCGATCTGCCGGAATCAATGGTCTGCCACCATCGAATCCCCTCCCCTATGAATATCGGAGGATGATGTGACTTAAACCTCTGGAGGTTACTTAGACCTCCCTGACCTCTAAATTCACTAGTTTATGAAAAACTTGCAAATACAGTGCTCATGGCCTCCGTAAAGGCCTGCTGATCAAAGACAGGTGGTGCTTGACTAGCACCTTGTGGACGACCTCTACGTCCTCGCCCTCGGCTTGCCATATACACATGTTAAACGACAATAGAGTTATTTAAATTTATATCTCAATCTAACTAGTAGTGCACATGCCCACCACTAATAGACTTAGTCATCATGAACTAACCCGTTCATCACCTTTTTCCTTAGTGGTGCTAATCGCCAACCACTAATAAAATTTCAATTCAAATTTTGAAATTTTCATGTTCATTAATGTTTTCCAAACCCTTAAGGTTATGTTTTCTAACCAGTGTTCCATATACTATTTCTCATGTATATATTTCATACAATTCAAGCACATATCACACATATCAATTCATCAAAGTGCACAATGAATGCATGATCTAAACCCGTGTCCCATCGAGTCCTAGGTATTCTTGTACCTAAGCTCTCATACCAAGCTGTGACGCCCCAAATTCTGGGGGTCCCGTTGACAACCCGTTAACTCGCAGAAACCTGTAGATATTGGGTGCCCCGATATCACACTCACATGTCTCATAAATCGAGACCCATTTCTGTATAATTTTCTTACAAATAACCAATTTCTTATAATATTTCACAAGAGTTTGATGTACAACTCTTATACACTTTTACATGCCAAAATATATTAAAACTAGATTATTCTAATATATTTTAAGAAAATGCTTCTCAAGGCCATAACCCGGCCTTCTTCATACTCACGGCCTCAAAGGAGTGCCGTCTTCTTGTGTACCCGAAAGGGGGATCCCACGACGGGGTGAGCAAAGCCTAGTAGTGATAATCTCCTATAAGGGTTACTCCACACCTAAGTGCTCATGCAGTGATCAAACCAACCAATACACATCCAAGTGAAAATGTTTACATGAAAGTCATATGTCATGCATGGAATGTCTTTCTACCCACATCCCGAGTCACTCACCGACTCCCCCACACATGCCTATGCCAAGTGTGACAACCGTCACTGATAGTACCAATGACACACATATATCGAACCCTTACCGGCTCACCAGTACCCACTACAAGTGCTAATGGGCAGACTAATCCCGAGTCAATCCCGACTCCTATCACATAACTTGAAGTCTATGTGTTAATCGTGTGTCTTATTTGGGCAACAGAAATTTTGGCTCACGCCGCAAGTCTCTTACACCCATACATAATTTTTTGCCTAACGCAGCGGGTCTCCTACACCCATACAAAAATTTTGGATCACACCGTGGGTCTCTTACACCCAAAGTTCCAAGCTTTTCACCTGAGGAGATTAACGACCCAATTCTTGCTCCGCCCAACACACATTAATTTATTTTCATTTGTTTTATTCATTTTATACCATCGTGAGTCTCAATTGGACGCTGTCCGTTTTGAGCTCACACACATTCACTAAGAATGGTGAATTAACTGTTTCTATGCACCCACACCCGACTCTACGCGATGATACTTTGCATATGCAATGCTAATGTCACTGCAATTTCTCATGTTATATGTATGATGCACACTACATGAATCATTCTCATAAGTTGTACTTCATATCAACTACCATGCAAACATATATCACATGAATATAAGTTCCATATATTTCATGCCAATATACACATACACATATATCATATCAAGCATAATTAGCATCCATCAATCCATGATTAAACAAATGATGTCACACAGCCTTCCTTAGGCTAACTCATGACAATTCCTACCCAATACAATAGCCTACAACATGCCATGAAATGGTCATGTCCAAGCCCGGCTATTAACATCGACACAACTAAGCAACCTGCACACCTGGTACAAATCATAGATTTCAGCAAGGTCATGATCACCTACTGTCCTCCACAGGAAAATGGCTGAAATCATGACTCAATGGGCTTTCCATAGAGTCCAAGAACACCTGAAATGGAGTTCGGATGAAGAAGTTATGGTCAGTCCGGTCGAGGTCACACATGAATACCAAATTTCCCAAATTCTACCAGCTGTTCTTGAAAAACATATATTTCAGCAGGTTATGCTCACTCACTGTCCTCCACAGGAATATGGATGGAATCTTGACTCAATGGGCTTTCCATAGAGTCCAAGAACACCCAAAAGGAAGTTCGGACGAGGAAGTTATGGCCGTTCGAAGTTGGAGGTCACACATGAATAGCCAGCCCTAGCCGGCCACAGACTCGAAACATATAGATTTCCCAGGTTGTTTACCCACCGTCCTCTACAAAGATATGGACAGAATCTTGACTCAATGGGCTTTCCATGTAGCCTAAGAACACCCAAACGGAGTTCTACGAAGATATACGTCCAAAGTCGAGGCCCCACATGAACCCAAATTTCTAATCGGGCCACCTAGCCGGCCAAGAGTCTCTACCAAGCAGGCCAATCGAATTCTAGTCAGCTAGTCGCACGACTAGCCGCTAGCCGGCTAGCCCTTCCACTTAGACTATTTAGGTAAACAGACTGCATTCAGCTGCGAGTCCAATTTGGAAAATTCAAAAGCCTAACATCAAGTTCATTGATGTGGCTACAATTTCACTCAAGGACACACCGCAAATTCCCTTTATTTCCCCTCCCAAAACCAGTCCAAAAACTGACACGAGTATGATCAAAATAGGTAACTTCCGATGGTTCAAAATGCAACCAAACATTCCCTTGGGGTATAAACACCACCACACAGCCCTTAGGGTAGAAAGTAACTGTGCAGGAGAAGACTCCACCCTCTTGGAGTTTGCTGAAACCCCCCGCTTCCTGGGCCTCTACTTGAAGCTCGCCTGGAAGCACTTTTCTTCTTGATCCGCCGAGAACTGCCGGTCCAATTGCCGGGAAACCTAGAGAGAAGGTGGAGCTTATCTCTCTAAGCTTTCTCCCCTTTTCTCTTTCTCCTTTCTTCCTCTCTCCCTACCGAATTGTTTGGTCTAAAGTCAAGTTTGGAGAGTACTTTTTGGCACATGTCAGACACCTATCAATTCCTTGGATTACCCTTTATCACCTTATCCATACGCCTTGGATTTCTCTCTCCCAATCATGTGTTGCCACATGTCTCCCATGGGTCCCACTTGAGCTCTTTTGTTTGACTTAATCTTGTATTTGACACGTGGCACGTTGTCACCCACTCTACGACACAAAGCCATGCTCGTACTACCCTGCCTAAAGTCAAATTCGACCGTCTCGAATTTGACGTAAATCTCGGCCGGTAGCTAGATTTCGCGAGATGATTTAATCTTTGAAGTCCGTTTCGTCATCCGAGATCTAAAAACAATTTCAGATTTTCGATCGAAATTACCGTTTTACCCTTTTTTATAAAAATTAAATTTTCTCGTGTTTACAAAAACTCGACATAAGTACGCCCTAACAAAATTTCACCGTATTTTTCATCGGTTTTTTTCTTACTCCCAACAGCCTCTCAAAATTATGGGTTGTCTCCATTAGATCTTTACTAATTCTACAATATCATGCAATATTCTTTTCTTCTTCCGATTACACCTATAATTCGAACAAATACTTTTCCATAAGTCCACCTTCAAAGGTTTGAATAGTCTCCTATCATAACATAAGAGGGGTCAAGAACATGTTTGCTCAAAGTCAAAACATAAAACACATTATGAACTTGGATCGGCTTCAAAGTAAGGCCACTTAATATCTCAAGGTGTTTACTTTCCTAATATCTAAAACAATATCGTAAACTAAGGATTTTTTTTATAGATGAAGTCAAAGTCTAGAAGTGAAACAAGAATCCTTACAAATTCCACATAATCGACCATCTCATACATTCTCAAAATTTTCTTAATATCGAGAAGCTAATATGATAGAAAATTATTAGACTTTATTAATAAACCAACCATCACAATGAAACATTATCACCCACTAAGGTTCTTGATAACCTTATCATAAAATTCATAGTTATATGTTCTCACACTCATCTAGAAATAAAAAGTAGTTGTAAAACTTTGTTGGCTATTGAGGTAAACTTCCATATATAAACACATAACTTAAAGCCATAAATCATTAAGTATCCTACTCCATATCTGAACACCAAGGTTTTGCCTCAAATCTTTATACTATTCAATCCTTTTAGGGTGGATCACAAGCTTAAAAAGTAATAAACTTCATTAAAAAATTGCCTCTTTAGGTTTCCATTATGTAAAACATAAGTCTAGTCCTAAATTTCAAGATCTCATCACCTTATTAAACACAACCAATTGTTACATAAATTCAACTAGTTTCAAATAAATTTTATAGGGTCTTAATTCTCCTAACAAGTTTGGCTGCACTATGATGTTCAACAAGAACTCTCTAAAAAATCCAAAAGCTATGACATGGACATGTAAACATCTCAAATCATATAATAATCATTTTTGTGATAACCCTAATAAATCTAATGAATCACTTTATGCTTTATACCAACCACAATATTCTAATCGCTTTACTGGGTATTGGATAATGTTATCATAATCCTTAAGTAAGTCTATTAATATCCACTTTCTAAAAAACCAAAATTATTTCAAACTTTCATAATCTATGAATATCTCATAAGTTTCACCATAAAGAATAATGTTTCCATATCTTAGGTGCAAAATACTTTACTCCGACTTGAAATCATAATTAGGTAGTTTCAATCTTAAGATTTCAAATTTCTAAAAGCACATACCATGATTTTTCTATGTTGCATAGGAACACAACATGAATTTTAATGGAAGACTCTATTGTGCAAAACAAATCCATTTGAACTTAATGAAATAATCAAAGTACTAGTACTAATCTGCTTTTCCACTCTAGGAAGCTATGCCATAGTCATTGGGGCTTGTCAAACTTAACTCCTTATGTTAACTCCGAAATGTAGGATGATCTTAGAGATCCTCAATAAATTATTTAGTAATTAGTAAATCCTAAGGAACTTTAAACTTCACACATTATTAGATTTTAAATTTCAAATTGTTTTCATCACTCATCACATTGTTCAAAAGACTTAACAACCTTTCTAAGCAAATAATTACCTTGTAAGGCTAAGCTTATGCGTAACAATTTATCCATATGTTTTCCTTCAAACTAAACTCAAGATAACTAAGAATATGAAAAGTCAACATTTTTCCCAAACAATCAACAAACTTAGTAGGGAACTTCTTAATTCATCCTCAAAATCAAACAAAAACCCTAAGGCCCATGAGTATTAAGTAAATTCAAATATTCTTATTACTAATTCTCATAAGATAACTTCAAATCACTATATTGTCCATCATAACATGTTCCACATAAGTGTCAAAATCAAATCAGAATTCATATTGGTAGAAGTATATATATCCACTAAACCAACAAACCATACTAAGGCAAAGGAGTGCAATGAACTTTGACTAGTCACTAAGAAACCAATTAGCCAACTCAGACTTGTAAATAATGCTAAGAATACACAAACAAAGATGAACTATCACCTAACACATGACTCAACTATCCCCATAGATAAACTTAAACAAATTCCCATCAAGATCATAACCTAAAGCTCTGCTACCACCCTGTCATGCCCCAAAACTTTTCCTATGGGATTGATTGTCGATTCACACCTTAAGCCTGATGGCTCGAAGTGCGAAACGACACAAACCTTCATTTTCTTATAACTGGATTGAGTCCAATTACCAAACATCTGTTCAGAGTAATGCACAACTTCCCAAATCACTGACTCTCCACATTCAAAAAAGTCGTCGAAAAATTCAGTTTCTAAAAAATTCCAAATATCAAATACAATCTCGAATAGAGCTATTTAGAATCTCCCAAATTCCAACTTCAAAACCACAAAAATAAAATGTCAATATTCAAGTGACTTTCCCAAATAACCTAAACCGAACAATCCATTACAACATGAACTGGCTAGTTCAACAAAGTCCAACATAAATTCTAATCAAAGCCTAATGATGATAAATCTCAACCTAGCCATCACTCATCGCGGAAACTAAAAGTACCTGAAAAGATATCAACAAATGGGAGTGAGCATAAAGCCCAATAAGAAGACACAGCCGTGGATCAAAGGCTTGATCAAGTAATAACAAATAGAGATATTTTTCATCAAACCTTGATTCAAAAGATAAGTTGGAACATTCAAATTTTATGTCAAAACATTCTCAAATCCATTTCAAATCGGTTTCATATCAATTTGATCCAAACAATTTCATATCAAATTTTGATTTGAACACTTTCATATCAAAGTCCAAAATCAAATACATTTCAAACTTATTTTTCTTTGTTTAACAAATATCAAATGATACTCAGCCATGTGGGACTTTCAAATGGTCAACTATTATATACTGTTGCCAAGGCCATATTATCAAGTATTATGATGGGGCTAGATATTGTCAACTATTATGTCTCGTTGACGGGGCTAGATATAGTCAACTATTATATCCCATTAACGGGTGATGAGTATACTTTATACTCATTTTATCAATATGTTTTGCTTATATTTTTAGTAGTTTTATTATATAAATAAGTGATCTAATGCTCTAAATGTTCCATTTGTGATTAGGTCAACCATGAGCCAATATGGAGCAAAAACAAAGAGATAAAGCCCAAAAATCAGCAAACTACACATGCAGCAGCAACTACTGTGTTTTGATGTTTTCAACTTCAAGATGATCCCAAATGGATACAATGTTTATATGGATGGATAGGAGACTTCTCATTCTTTCAAAAGAGACATTATTCACTCCATTTGGACTTCAAATGACCAAGTTATGACTCTTGGTAGTTGAAGGAAGAAGAGAAGAAAGCTCAAAAGTGATCAGTTGGAGAATTTTGTAACTTTCTTAAGTCTTTATAATCATTTCTAAAGTATTATTTCTAGAAATATCTATATTCTACACTTCCTCTAATCTTTCCAACGAGTCCAAGATCACCAAAATCGTCTGCACCGACAAAGCTATGGCCTGCTAAGTTGGTAAAATAGAGTTGCAAGAACGTCGCGACGTTCCAACATTAGTGAAATCGATGGTATAACCTTTTCTAAGGGTAGTGTGCAGATGCTCGAGAGAGATTCGAATATACATTAGTGAAATATCCATCTTCATGATGAAATTGATCACCGATTAATTGGTTTAGGAGGTTCATACATCATTCTTTAGGTGAAATTCCATGCCTTTGCTGCTTTTAGTCTTTATACAGAGTTGTGAAGAACGCGCAACGCTAGAGAGCCATGTAAACGCAAGATCCCGACGTTGCGACGTTTCCAAACGACGTCATGAGGTTTGGAGTTGGTTTTGGGTCGATTTTTAGCCAATTTTGAGCTCATAATGGAGGCTTTTAAAGCTCAAACCCTAGAAACAATAAGGGGGACATCAAAACTGAGACAGCCGATTTGATCTATGTAAATGTGGTACGCCTATGTGCCAAGTGCATGCACCGCTCAAGTAATATAAATACAGTGAGTATCGTTCCTACCTGAGAATCAAGTTACTAAGTTGTCAATACTCCCACTTCGCCCGGGCGGATAAGGTAGCTAAACTATACTAGGACTTACTTGCATTTTCGGCATATCAGGCCCCAAGTCTTATAATTGAATAAAAAAATATCATATACAAAGATACAAAATAAAACTACCACCAGAAGTGGGTGTTTACAAAGTGTCAATACATACGTATTCCGAGTCCCATTCGCATATACATATACAAAACCGTACATTTACATTTACATAATCGTAGCGCAAACCTACAGTGATGAACTCCTACTAGGCGCATAGCCTGGAAGAAGATGCGTAAGATCACGCACGCCCTCCTCTCAGATTCATGGATTAAAACTTTGTGTTGCTTTACGCTTAGTGGGAAACATATGACTTATATGTATACACATGCACTAATATCATTTATCGTAGTTATTATAACAAGAATAAATATGCTAAATAAAAGATATCATAAATTTTTCGCGAATTCATATAACAAACTTATACACATACTTGTACTTATAGCAAACTTATACTGTTTAGGATCTCCGTAGGGACTACAAGAGCTTATATCAGATGGAGGCACCAGAGGTACCATGCAGCTTATACTTGTACATTACTTTACTCTTATTCGTTATTCAGACTCTTATCATATAACTGTTTGACTACCTAGACCGGTAATAAGAAATGGGTAGGACACAAAGACAATAAGTAAATTCAAGGTACGGTATAGTATCAGGTGTCGTGAGACAAAAAGGAGTGCCAAGCATTGATGTGTAGAGTGTCGTCGCACTAATCAGAGAGTACCAAAGTACTAAATGTGCCGAAGCATGGTCAGAGAGTGTCGTCGTATTAATCAGAGAGTACTGAAGTACTAAATGTGCCGGGCATCACAGAGAGCCACAAGTAGAATTAATCAGAGAGTACCGAAGTACTATACATGCCTGCCCACGTAACAGAGGTGTTGTGTCATTCAATATCTGATCTTAGGCAGTCCTACAATTATATGTGTTTAGGAACTTACTATCTTATCATAGGGGCATTAAGTTTGCCAACATCCAACTCGTAGAGGCCAAGCGATGCTTCGCCGAGGCAGTGAGGTACAGTGTGTTTTTTACTTAGTTTCATTCTTATTTGAACCCCCATTAAACCTTTATTAAGGTCCCTAAACAATCGGTGCACAAATACGAGACTTAACAATGCAAGGGGTACAAAAACAGGGTTGCTGGAAGCAACGGTACCGGTACCACTTTGATCGGTATCGGTACCAATCCTTTTATGTGAATGGGTACCAGTACCACTTTGATCGCAATTCCGCACCACTTTGCCTCTAACCATAAGTACCGGGTACCCACTTTCTGCATCGCATTCACGCGCTGAAACTTCGCCTAGAAATGGCAGATTTTGCCATTTCTCACCCACAAAAACTCATATAACTTCCTCTAAACTCATGTATATCATAACCCACTATGGAATCCAACTTAAGCAACTCCAAAAGTGGGTTAGAACCAATAGAAATCTCTTTCCTGCTAGGCTTTTCCCCCAAGATCAAAATCACAAAAAGGAAAGTTGTGGTTTTGTTTTCTTACTCATCTTATACAAGCTAGTTTTTACTAACCCAATTCAACAAATTCAGGTTATGATGAATTCCTAACGAAACCCTAGAAATGGAACAAAATAATACCCTACAAAGGTCTAAAAATCCATACTTATCCATACAAAGTCATAGCCATCCATACCCAAATAGTTTCCATACCTTTCCTCTTCTTCTTCTTCTTCTTCTTCTCTTCCTTTCTCTCCTTCAGGTTTTGCACTCCAAAATGAGAGACCAACTTAGGTGGTGTTTGTTTTTTTTACTTAATGCTGAATAGAACTTTTTTTGAGCTTAATGCTGAATAGCACTTAATAGCATTAAGTATTAAGTTGTTTGTTTTTTAACATTAGGTAGTGAGTAGGATGACAACGACGGATTATTTTGGGTTCTCGTCCCGCCTCACTCTTAATACATGTTTAATTTAATTTTAATCGGGCTTTAACGGGGCTTGAGTTTATTTTTTTCAACCGACACGGGTTCAGGTATTGTTACCAGAAACCTGAGAAAATTAGAAATTTTCAAAAATGGTAAAATGTTAATAAAAATAATAAATTGTCAGAAGGGTTCAGGGAAGCTAGAAAATTCTCTAGATCTCGGATGACGAAACGGACTGCGCCGTTAAATTTGTCTCGTGAAATCTAGTGACCTAGAAAAGTTTCGTCGAATTCTGAGACAAGCGGAAATTTTTTCGATTTTCTGGGTGATAAGTTGTTGCTGACGGCAGATAAAGATTTTTACGAAAATCTCAAATGCGAAACGACGCTAAGCATTTTAAAAATAAAGTGAACTGAAAAGAAATAAATTATTTCGGGGTATAAACGAACCCGAATGAAGCAATATGAACCATATATATAAAATAATAATAATAAGCCCCGCCGATTATATTTAAAAATAATTTTTATTATTTTATTTTTTATACTTTAATATAAATAATAATTATTATTATAATGTTTTTTAATAAATAATATATAAAATTCATAATATTTTTATTTTTATGAAAATATTTTTAATATAATAAAATAAAAGCAAATATATAAAAAAATTAAAATTAAAAAATAAAACAAATATAATGTAACTGGATGAATTTTAACCCTTTTCTCCCCATCTCCGCCCATCCCGCTGAATTTTTTAAATGAGACAAGTTTGGGAATTGAAAAAAATAAACGAGCCGGGTCGGGATGGGATTACCCCGTCCCAAACCCTCCCGTTGTCATCCATAGTAGTGTATATTGCTAGTTATTCTTTTGTCAAGCAATGATCGTAGTTTTTCTCTTATTTTTATGGAAAATGACTTTTCTCGAATAGAAAAGCCAAATATTTTCACTTTTTCTATTCGTAACTTTTTAAAAAAATTTCAAAGAATAAGTCGTGAAAATTTAAAAATGAATAGCCTAATGTCGAAAGTTATTCACTTCATTAAGTCAAAAACAAACGCCACCTTAGTCTTCCCTTTTATTTTTTAATTTTCCTTTTATTGCACTTAGGTCCTCAAACTTCTTTCTATTTGCTCCATAACTTATGCCATTTCTACACAAACTTCTCTCATTTTCTTATCTTATGACTTTTATATCCTTATTTGTCAAATTCCACTTTACCCTTTGTATCTTGTACAAATTCGAAGCCGAATTCTTTCTCACTTAGCAAAATAATACTGCTAAAAAATTTCAAAATGCACTTACAATATACCCTAATTATGTTTAAAAACGACTAGGGTGTAGTTCGGGGTGTTACATAAGTACCGACTCTAATCTAGCCTATCCTCTATTTGGATGGTGGAAAATCTATAGAAAAACTCAAAGACATTAATCTAGGCATGCAAGAATGACTGTATAAAGACTAAAAAGCCTTAGGGCATAGATTTCACCTAAAGAATAATGTATGAACCTCCTAAACCAATTAATTGGTGATCAATTTCATCATGAAGATGGAGATTTCACTAATATATATTTGAATCTCTCTCGAGCATCCGCACACTACCCTTAGAAAAGGTTATACCATCGATTTCACTAATGTTGGAATGTCGCGATGTTGCTGCAACTTTCCTGTTTTTGCAACAACTTCGTAAGGCCATAACTTTGTCATCCAAACTTCATTTGGTGACCTCGACCTGAAAATCTTAGAGAGTGTAGAATCTAGATATTTCCATAAAGAGTACTTTAGGAATGATGATAAAGACGTAAGTTACAAAATGCTTCAACTGGTCACTTTTGAGCTTTCTTCTCTTTTTCCTTCAACTACCAAGAGTCATAACTTGGTCATTTGAAGTCCAAATGGAGTGAATAAGGTCTCTTTGGAAAGCCTGAGAAGTCTCATATCCATCCATATAATCATTGTAGACATTTGGGATCATCTTGAAGCTAAAAACATCAAAACACATTAGTTGTTGTTGCATGTGTAGTTTGCTGATTTTTGGGCTTTATCTCTTTGTTTTTGCTCCATATTGGCTCATGGTTGACCTAATCACAAATTGAACATTTAGAGCATTAGATCACTTATTTATATAATAAAAATATTAAAAATATAAGCAAAACATGTGGATAAAATGAGTATAAAGTATACTCATCACACCCAAAAACTTAAATCTTTGCTTGTCCCCAAGCAAAGGAAACACAAACATAAAACAAAAAACACTAAGATAGATATGAGTATGAGTATGGTGCTAGTACAAGTTAAGAGAAAGCTTGGAAAATTTCTAAGAAAACATGTTAGCAAAAAATGGGATCCCAAAACATTTATCATCTCTAAAAGACGAGGCATTCAAATGGTATGTTGATCAAGACAAGTTTGACCCCCAAGCCCTCAATAGATATTTCCTAAAGGGACTCGGTGCAAATGATGTTTTAGGTCTCAATTATAGACTAAGGTTCCAAAACACTCTTCAACTAAACTCAACTTACTCTATTTGAAAGAAAATTAACCAAAATAGGACAAGAAAGCACCTTTTATTCAACAACTAAAACTAAAAAGTAGGAAGCAATGCTAAGGAGTTTTAGAAAAATGTCCATGCAAAGGGGATCCACTATGACTCCCCACTAGCTTATTAAGTAAGACCTGCACTAGATCCCCGAACTTCACCTCTGAACTCTTAACTAAAACCAGCACATAATTTCAGAGTAAACTCACTTATTTGTTTTTTTCTTTCTTTTTCTCTTTTGCTTTTCTTTTCTTTTTCTTTCTTTTTCTCGCTTTTCTTTTGTTTTTGTTTTTCTTCTTTTCATAGCACAATGGAAATCCTCTTTATTGAGGTGTCCCATCACTATAAAAGTTAAGGTCTCTCAAGGTAAGTTCAATTTGAGAAAAAGAGGTTGGAGCCAAAGTGTATAAATGAGACCTAGTGTGTGTGCATAGGAGTTTCATTAAGAAATTATTTCTTGAGAAACAATGGGGCTATTCAAGCTAAGTCTCCCACAACCAAAAGATACACTCAAGTCCTAAATCAAACAAATGCAAAGGTATCCCAAATCTGACTAAGAAACAATTTAAGCACAAAACCAATGCATTCTCAAAACCATTACTAAGCACCAACCTAACTCATGTAAGACAAAAAACAAACAAAATAAAGAAAGAAAAAACTCATGCAAACGACAACCAAACAACTAAAAAGAAATAACTTAAAAATATGTAAGAAGATACAAAAGCTGGATTTTTGAAAAAAAAAATTTTTTTTTTGAATTCTTGAATTCACAAACCACCCCCCACCCCAAACTTGAACTAAACATTGTCCTCAATGTGAAGCAAAAGCAAGAATGAATATGGCTCGCTTCTTTTTCAAAATTTTCACTCAACTTATGACCTAAATACCGAAACTGTCCCAAAACACCAAACTCGTAATTAAACCGTAACCGCATTTGCCCAAAAACAGCCTCACTTTGACAAATTTCAAAACTAGACTTCTAGAGATCAAATTTCCTTGAAATAAGAGTATCTAAATTGACCCCATGTACCTGCAATTCATCTAAGGGGAGTCATTTATAGAAAACTCTCTAGTTCTTTGCTTTTGGAAATAGAGTAGTCCCTGGCTGTTTAGACATATCTAGAGTTTCTATAATTCGACCGATAATTGCAATCAATAAATAGATTTATAGAGGAACAATGGACTGAAGGAAGGCAAAATATGACTCATTTGTTCCCGTAAAATTCAAGTGAAGGTGTATTTGCTAGAAATCAACCCTAACCAAAAACACTAGCATGCACGGCTGATATTTTTCTCTGTTTGTGATGGATTAGGGGTTTGTGACGAGAAAACCTGAGTAAGATCGGGATTCCAAGGATAGGAGTCAAGGAGCGACAACCTTTTTAGTTTGTTCTTCTCATTTCTTTTCTTATTGCAACTATGTATTGGATTTGTCAAAAACCAAAATGATTTACTTCGAAAATCGCATGTGTGCTTTGTTTTTAACCACAAACAAATTTGTCTTAAGTGACTGAAATCGACAGAAAAATGAATTGCCATGAAAATCGACGAGCGCCAAAATGTGTTTATCGGGAGTATATATGGTATATACAATAATGTAATTTACTATGATCCGATTATTAATCCTTTAAGAGAATGTTATCCGTCATATTCTCGAAGTTAAGGATAGATTGGTATACCATTAAGGGTCACGTAGTAGTACGAACAAAATAATTTATAAAGGGCATAAATGATTCAGCCCGTGTATCAAAGATCGATAGTGGTACACAAAATGAATTTCAGAATAACCAACAAGAATTTCAAATGGCATCAGAATGTGTTATTTAAATGTTTTTTTTATCGCCCGCACCTAGGCGGACTGCATTTAAGGATTCCATTATCCTATGCACCGAAGTCATGGTTCAATTCAAGGCGGCAAACTTATAAGTAAAGTGTGAAATGCATAATCGAGTTTTGAATGAAAAATTAACATATATATTGTTTATTGCATTGACCATTGAAATGTGCCAAAATGTTGTTTTCGAAAATATACATATTTTCAGGTTTGATCAAATGAGGTTAGAATGCATAGAACCACTAAGCATGAAAATGCTTAGCGTTGTTTATCATGCACCAGTACCGTGAATAGGCAAGATCAAAGATCGCAGAGCTCGGAGTCATCGCCGACCGTGTGGGAGTATGGGTAAATGCTCCGTCTCATGCATACATTTCATTTCAAAAAAAATCATGTAATTGTTTGTATTGCAACAAAGATGTATAAATCTTCATGAGAAGAGTATATTTTGACTTACGCTGTATACATGAACTACAATATTCAGAAATGATTTAAAAAGTAAGTTAAATGCCGTTTGTAATGTATCGTGGGAATTGAGAAAAATGATGGGCTTTCTACCACATGATTGATGTATATTTTTATATATATAATGCATATTAGTAATGAGATCATATTTTCATACGTACATAATATGATTTAATGGATATTAAATATCCCATCGAAAATAAGTATATTTAAAATGTGTTTTATAGATAAATGGATTTAGTGGGTCCGCGCCTGTCCGGTCCAATCATACGAAATAAGGGGTGGGGGTCAGGTGTGACAATTTAATTTGGTATTAGAGCCTAAATACCAAAACTGTTACATCCCGATGAAAAAGAAGAGAAACCTGATGGAGGAAGAAACTGTTGGAAACACTGTTAGGAGATTGGCTTGAGGAGGAAGAAATTGTGGCTGCATTTGCAGACTCAATAAAGAATGAATTTGAAGTGCAGTGCAACCTGATGGAGGCCAGCGATAAGTATGCGGGGGAAGGATCGATGGCCTAGAATATGATCTCGCAGCATCATGGCCGAGTACCGTGATGCGCTCCAAATTCCATGTAGCGTAAATCTCAATCCTGAAGAAGGTTGTGGCTCAATGTCCCCTTATTGTGTCGAGTGCCCCACCGAAGGTACGTGTACTAGAACTAATGGGGTTTAGGGGTGCTAGGAATGCTAAGGAACTAGACAATTTCCTGTGGGACATGGAGAAGTTCTTTAAGGCTACTCATGTGCCTGATGATGAAATGGTGTCCATAACAAGCATAATCTATCTAGTAATGCGGTTATGGTGGCGCATTTTACGGGGGATGATACGTAGTCCGAAGTCCCAGATTACTATCTAGAGACTCTAAGAAGGAACTAATGTAATTCCTACCTTTCCACTCCACTGCTTGCTAGAGAATCCTGAAGCGGTCACATACCTAAGGTTCTGTGAAGGGAATATGTTATGAATTTAGTTCTCTCATGTTGATATTTGCGGAACATGTGTCGAATGAGGACAAGTTATTCAACTTTATCAGGATTACAAGGCTGGGCACAGACATAACTCAAGAGATAGGGAGTTCATGACCAACCGGTTGTAATGGCTGCAAAGGACTGCTTGGTGGACTATAAGATGGGCAGCGCCATCAACACCATAGGCAAGTCCAAGACAAATGGGGGCAAGAAGGGCAAGGCAAAGGGAAAACCTTCATTCAATAAGAAGGCTGGTTGGAAGGGAACCAAGAAGAGGGCTGTAGAAACAAAGCCTGTTGAGAAAACCACAAACTTATGCATCAGACAACTAGACCAGTGGGATGTTTCATTTGCACTGGCCCTCATCTAGCAAAGGATTGCCCCAAAAGAGAAAACTATGCCTGTCACCATGACAAGTGTTATCACTGATTCATATTCACCTCCGTGAGTGAACTTTGCGCTGCTCAATGTATCTACCGCAAAGATAAAAACTTGATGCATGTTCAGGTGTTGATAAATGGGATCCGGGTAAAGGCAATGGTAGACAATGGTGCTACTCATAACTTTGTTGCAACCAGTGAGGCCTCGAGACTCGGTCTGAAATTGGTAGACGATGATAGCCGGATCAAAGCGGTGAACAGTAAGGCTCAAAGAATTCAGGGCATTGCCAAGGATGTCCTGCTGCAAGTTGGTGAATGGAAGGGTAAATGTAATTTACTTTGTGTTCCATTAGGATGATCTCTAATCTAACTTGGGATTGATTTCTTCCTCAAGTCTAAGGTCGTCTAATTCCTCATTTGTGTGGACTTATGATCTTAGAGGAAAAATAGCCTCACAGCCTACAAAGGAAAGAAAATGGGGGAGAAACATGGCAAGGCTAAGATGGTGTCGGCTCTTTAGTTGAAGAAAGGGCTTAAACGGGGGCAAGAGACATACCTTACGACATTTGTAGAAATCCATGAAGAACATGATGCTGAAGTTCCTGATTCTATGGCTGGGATATTAAAGGAATTCAGAGACATCATGCTTTCAGATTTGCCTAAAGAGTTGCCTCCCCGACGACCCATTTTACATAAGATCGAGTTGATGCCAGGGGCCAAACCTCCAGCCCAAGTCCCTTACCTACGGCCCCTGCACTGCCGAACCTCGTAAAACGCTTGAAAGAATTCTAGACAAGACATGATTCAGCCTTCGAGGGCTCCATTTGGTGCACCCGTTTTATTCTAGAAGAAGCTTTTACGATGGATCATTGCAAGATGTGTGTGGATTACCAGGTCTCTAAACAAGGTAACCATAAAAACAAGTATCCGATTCCCTGGGCGGCCGAAGTTGAGCCGAACATATCGCAAAGGCTCTGCATTCACAAAATTGGACCTGAGATCGGGCAACTGGCAAGTCCGGATCGCGGAAGGTGATGAGGCAAGAACCACATGTGTAACTCGTTATGGCTCTTATGAATTCCTTGTAATGTCATTTGGGCTCACAAATGCCCCGACAACATTCTGTAATTTAATGAATGATGTATTGTTTGACTATCTTGATGCTTTTGTAGTTGTATACTTAGATGACATTATGGTGTACAACCGCACTGAAAGGAGCACGAGATGCACGGGAAAAGGTGTTCCAAATGCTTAGGAATTACAAATCGTATGTGAAACTAGGAAAGTACGTAGCTCATAAGAGAGCATATCAGCCCCGGGTCACAAGATCGAAGGTCGATTCGATGGATAAAAGAAAGGTGCAAGTTGTGATTGTTCGCTAGCCTCATTAAAGTGGATAGAGTTACGGTCATTCTGATTAGCAAATTAATACGGAGATTCATAAAGGGCTACTCAAAGATTGTCTGATGTTTGTTGAAAAGGACCGAAAGCATGGGATCGACATAGAGTATCTGGATGGCTTTGAAGGCCTTTAAGCAAGCCATCTCCAAAGAACCAAAGTATTTGATTGCCTAATTTGGACCTCTTTGAAGTTCACCATGTTCTGATAAGGCCCTCGTGAGTTCGCATAGAGGGACACCCCGTGGCATTTGAAAAATCGAAACTCGAATGTAAGGTAACAACAAAGATTCAACGATGAAAGAGATGACAATAAAGAGTACACTGTCTGCAACAGTGGCGGCACTACCTCCTCGGTGGGATTTTCACAGTGGTGACGGATAATGTGGCAAACACCTTCTTCAAGACATAGAAGAAGTTGAGTGTAAGGTAGGCCCGTTGGTAAGAGTTTCTGGCTGAATTCAACTTTGAATGGTCAGATCGCCTGTGCATGACGCGAACATTGCGGCGGATGCACTCACCGGAAAGAGGTAGTGGCCTATATCATGACTTTGCCTAAGTCATCTCGTGATTTCAATAGAGTGGATCAAGGTGCTACAAGACTTAATGCTCGTATGAGAAACTAAAACAAAGAAGTCGAATGGGGAAACCAAAGTACTGTTGGAAGGTGATCTCCAGGTTCAAAGGAGGAAGGCTTAATGTTCGACGGGCTTGATCAGGAAAGAGTCATGAAAGAAACCATGATGCTATAAGGTGCCATCCAGGAGGAGCTGACCTTACGCTTGCTATCCGTGTCCTACTATTGGCTAAGAATGGGTGAGGACGTATAGGCATACGTGAAGTCTTGTTTGGTATGCTAGTTTGACAAGACTGAAAAGAAGAAGATGGCTGGTTGTCATGTGTTCTCTCCTCATACTGCAAGCTACGGTAGCATCTCCATGGATTTCATCACAGATTCTAAGGCTCGTGGAGGCAAACCATTCCTTTGTTGTGGTTGATCGGCTCTGAGTATTCAAGATTTAAGGCAACAATCGAAGGCATGTCTCGTAAGAGGCAACCAATTTGTTTTTCAAATGTAGAAACACTTGGCTTGTCAGAAGACCTAATGATATATATGAAATTATGGCCAAGGAGTGAATGTGATAAATACTCAAAAACTTATTTGAAAACAAAAGTAATCAGACCAAAACTGAAATGAAAAGTATTACTAACACTAACCCTTTCCGCAAAGTGCACCCGTCATACAAGTAATAAAGTCGACTCTGGGGAGTCCTGACATCGTACTATGAGGATTGGAGGTTCTCTAATCGAATTTGATCACCTTTCGATTACAAGGGCTCTTCACTATTTAGGCGATCAACAGGATGTGGAATAAAATCAATTTAATTGAAATAAAACTGATTTAAAACCTAATCCTAAAATCTACCAAATAAACAACTACTTAATTCTAAAAGGTATGAACAGAGTCACTGTGACGGGATAATTATTCATAAACAACAGATTGAAAAGTTCTCAACAATTGTGAGTTGAATGCTAGATTTGTCCAAGCAGCACGTAGTATAGCTTGGATTTCTTTCTCTCGCACTATACATTTCACTATCTAACACACCCATATTCCTTTCGTGACAAACGGGTCTAAATAACTACTGTGAAAATTTGGCACTCTTTAAGATTTGATTGTTTTTCTTTTTCAATACTTCACAACCATTTTCACTTACTAAAGAATCTTCGGGCCTCATAGACGTAGACTATGCGTTCTCTCTCCAATCTAATTGGTATCTCGTCCTTCAAATCTAATAAAATTTTCTATCTCCTTGATTAGATCTTTGCTAACATGGGATCAAGATCCTTTCATCAGACTAAGGAGAAACCTCTGATCAACTAAATTGATACATCATCTAATTAATCCTCACACCATGAGTAGATTAGTGATCTATCAAAGTAATCTTTTAGAGTTCATTAGTTCCATAATATTAGTCTAACATACCCCTAAGTTATCGTTTTTTACTCAGAATCTCCATCTCTCGTGTCACTCGGGGAGGGTCTCCTGGAAACGCAGTAAAGATACGCTTCTTTCTGGGTAAGGTTACTAATATTCTGAACAATTAATTATATGAACACAACAATTATATAAATTCAAGCCAAACCCACAAAATAACTCGAAAATCGCAAATCTGACATCCTCACCTCTAAAGGGTGTTTAATGTTCCATTACCGGATTCCAATCATCACTAATCAAACAAAAGTAAGAAATGAAGAAAGAAATCAAGAGACAAGAAGAGAAAATCCATATTTGAGCTTAAATCTTCGCCTCGCACAAAGAATTAAATTAGAATCATGTCACTGAACTTCACAGAGGTTAAAATTGCAGTAACACTGGTGATCGGCTTAAGGTGGTTTCAAAGAAAACTAAGAAAACAGGGCATTTAGAGAGAGAAAACCCAAGAGAGAAAATCCGCATTTTAGCTTCAATCTTGTTTGAACATTAGTGAAATCGACCATATACAAAGACCGAAATCTCTTCAATACAAAGAAAATCTACTAAAAAATTACTCTAAGATCTACAAAAAAAATCAAAATCTGTAGAAAAACTGGAAAAATGGGCAGTTTAGAGAGAGAAACCCCATGAGAGAGGTTCTCCAATCTTCCCGCCGCCCTCTTTACCTAAAAACGCAGTGATATATTTTCCCAGTACGAAATGGGCTCTAAAACAGGGCTAAATATCACCCCGGCCTTTAGTTTTCTCCAACAGCTTGGACGCGACACGCCAGCTGGTCACGACAAAGTTCTTTTGGTTGCGACCAAGTTTCCTGGTCTAGATAGTTTTTTGGTCGCGACACTATTTTTTGGTCGCACTCAGTTTCCCCGGTCGTGACAGCCTTGTTTGGTCGCAGTCAGCTCGGATGTAAAGAATTTGCTTTTCTCTCCAACTTGTTCCGACCATAACTTTCCGCTTTAACCTCGGATTTGGGCGTGTGAGTACCGTTGGAAATATATTTGAATTTAGAATGCAAACTATGAGGAGGAAATTTGAATCATTTGATGTTCCAGATGGTACAGAAAATTTATCTCTCCCAAGTGGCGCTGCTGTAGAGATCTCCGATTGACTCTTCTTTTGGAAATATATTGCTCATTTCTTGCCAAATCACTTGCTTTTCATCAATAATCCTACAAAACTAAGTTTAGAGGAACTTTTATGATTTTTACATGAATAGGTGAGTTTTGCACTCATCACTTGCCTAAGGACATAATCAGTGATTGGGATGCTAGATTCACAGGGCGCTTTTGGGTGGAACTCTTCAAGCTCTTGGGTTTGGAGTTGAATTTCTCCACAGAAAATCATCCTCAAACAGATGACCAGACCGAGAGGATTAATGAGTTTTTGGAAGAATACTTGAGGCATTATGTGACGGCTACACAGAAAAATTGGGTTGATTTGCTTGACACTGCTCAGTTGTGTTGCAATCTGCATAGAAGCTCTTCAATGGGGATGAGCCTTTTTGAAACTATGGGTTGGCAGCCGAGAACCCCATTAGATGTGGCAAAGTAACGGGTTGAGGGAGACAGCCCTACAACACATCGACTAGCAATTTCCTGATAGGAGATGTTCGATGAGGCACGGGAAAGCCTTGAGAAGGCAACTAAGAGAATGAAAAAGTATGCGGATCAACATCGACTGGCACTGGAATTTCAAATCGGGGATAAGATATTGTTAAAACTTTCTCCTCAAATCTTGAAAAAAGTTAGCATCAAGAGTCGACAAAGAGAGCTGATACCCAAGTTTGAGGGACTTTTCGAGGCGATTAAGAAGGTGGGTGAAGTCGCTTACATGTCAAGTCGTCAAAGACTAAAAGTTGCATCCAATGATTCAGCGTCGCTTTTGAATCCCATTGAATATAGAATCGTGAAGGCACAAGTGAAACGTGCACCTCCCTTAGTCATGAAGCAGTTTGATAAAGAGGTGGAAAAGATTATGAACCACATAGCCATGGGGGCAAGTAGAAAGAATCGGGCGACCGACATTTCATTCAAAGGGAAAGATAGTCCGAACTTAGCTGGCACGGGAGCGAGATGTAACACTTGCGCTTTGAAGGACAAGCAAGGCATATCTACAGTTGCTGACGAGGGCTTCGTCTTTAGCGGGAGGGGGTGGTCGAGATCTCGTATGCCTAGGATCATATCGAATGCAAGGGCCTCATAGGTATGCCTTATTCCTATGAGGGCACCTAATGAAACAAGGCAAACCATGGTGGTGCATGGTAAGATATGGTGGACCCGCATGAGGTGCATGGTAGCATATGGTGGACATGCACCTGTTGCAAACAAGTGGGAGTTTGAATTTGAAAAAGGGAGCTAGATTTCAAATTCAAGCAACATTCAAGTTTGGACCAGAATTCAAACTGAGAGCCAGATTTTAAAAATATGAGGCAGATTCGAATTCAAAGTCAGGAGGGAATTGGCACCTGTTAGGAACAGACACCAAGGTTAGGAAAAAAACACCAAAGTCTATAAAAGGATCTTGTCTCTAACATTGATGAGGTTAGAGAGTGTGCATAATTTCTTATAATAGAAAAACTCTTGTATGTAGAGAAGTGCAAGGGCACTTGACAATTTTGTGCAATACAAGTTGGGAATTGTTTCCTGTAAAAACTAAGTGTCATTTACATTGCTTTTGTGAGACATTGTGAGAGAAGGTTGGCTAAAGGGTTAGCACCGCACATCCAAAAAAGAGAAATATTCCTTGTGCTTGAATCAGGGTGTGACAAGTGGTATCAGAGAGAGGCAAGAGGGAAAAATAGGGAGGTGTTCTACTTCTACTATCTTGAGGCCTCTCTCTCCAATGGTAGTACAAGTAATCAAGTGAAGCCGAAGATAAAGTTGCACTAAGGAGGACCCATGGAGACTATGGGTGTGCCTCCAAATACGAGGTGTCAGAGTTGTGCTCCACGTAGCTGGATGTGGCCGCTTACTATGGGTAGGAGTGAGTACGGGGAGGCGTACTACTCTCGGGGTGCTATGAGGAGCATGGTTGTGTGAAGCCGCGTCTTTACCATCTAGGATGTCCCTATGCTAATGAGCATTAGTGCGGACAAAGGAAAAGGCTCAAGAGGAGCTTAGCAAATTCATGGCGACACTCGTGAAATGTGCCCCATCTAGGGTCGCAATATTTTAAGAGGGCGAGAGTTTGTAACGGACTTTGACTCAAGGTCCAGGACAGCAGCGCACGAGCGCACGAGGAGTGCTATGTTGGCTGGCACGCACTGTTGACCAATTTTTGTATAGAGATCAAATTTCTGCTATTCTTACCTAAGGACTATTATCGAATCCTGCAAAGGCACTAAAAAACTATTTATAAATAGAACTTAGTATGCTCATAATAAAATGGATTTGTCAATGAATTCATTGAAAATTTAGTTTGGTCATAATGTTGCAAGTGAATAGGTCAGAAAAGTCCAAAAGTGACCTATAAGTCCGGGATATCGTTCCTGGGCAGAGATTGAAAATTCTAAAGTTCCACTACCCTAACTACTCAAGTTCCACACTATTTGAACTTCCATTTCATAAAAGTTTCAGTAACCTAACTAGATTTCTAATATCCAAATTTCTACATCTATAATAAAAGGAAAATTTAATATCCTAGACCTAAACTGGATTGAACTAGATTATTGCTGGAAGTAGAAACTCGATTGGCCAGCTAAGGAAATTATCAATTTCGCAACATGATCTAATTCCTATTCTATCATGAACTGAATATGAAATTCGACAACGAGGCAAGGTAGTATAGCTCGATTTCTCCCTTAACTATACATTTCACTGATTAGAGTCATACCATTTCTGAAACATGTCTAACCAATTACTTGTAATCATTACCTATAAAATTCGTATTTTTCTTTTCCAATACTTCATACCCATTTCTTATGACTGCAGATTTCTTACTTCCCAAGACAAGGCCATTGCCAGATTTCTACAAGATGAATGATGTCTCATCCTTGAGATCTTAAAGAGTTCTCCCTTTCCTTGATTAGATATAAGCTAACACAGGATCAAGATCATTCCTCCAGACCAAGGAGAGATCTCTAATTGATTAAATTGATAGATCACTAAATTAAGTCTCAAACCATGAGTAAATTTATGATTTATCTAAGTAATCTTTTAGAGCTCATTAGCTCTTCAATATTAGTCTAGCATACCCCAAGTAACTTCATCCATGCTCTCAGGAATCTCCAACTCTATGTCACTCAGAGGACCTCTTGGAAATTAGAGCCAGATAAATGTCCTTTTATGGGTATAAGTTACTAATGTTGGGAACAATTCACTTCATGAGCTACATCATTCAAATAAACTCAAAATTCTCAATCCAAGAAATCTTTTTCTAATTGTGCAGGAAAGACCATAACTAACATCAGATCTTTCCTAAATGGTTGTGTTTCGAAAATCGAAATACAGTGAACCTTGAAATATCGATCGTGAAATTTCCAATGCAACTATAATCAATTCAAAAGAACAATTCCAAATTTTTTATTCAGACTTCATTATATTCAAACAGTAATTGGAATTGATCTTCAACAATTTAGCTCAACTTCGAAACTTCTGAACAATTCACTGTTTTAGGTCCAGTAAAAAAATTGAAATTCTACGCTAAATCTAATCTACGAAGAAAAGAAAAAATTAAAAGAAAATAAAAAATATATAATACAAAAGAGTCCTCAGCTCCTTAGACGCTCTGGTTTTTCCGCCGACTAACTGCCTCACTTTCCTTAAATTGTTTCTATTTATAGAGCCCCAGAAGTTTGGGCCCTAAATTTGAGGTTACATTGTGGATCCCTAAAATTCTGGCCCAGATTTCATTCTCGATCGCGACCTGAAAGTGTTGTTATGACAGAGTTTTAATTATGTATCCCAAGTCTCTGTTGTAGCATGCAGTAGTCAATCGCGACCCGCTCCTTGTGCATCCTTCTTGGATTGAGTCGCGACAAAGTTTCCTTGGTCGCGACAATATTTGTTTCTTCAGCATATTTATTTTATTGATATAGAGTTTTCTTTGTCGCAACAGATCTTTCTTCGGCTCTTTAACAATTTGTCCTGCAAGGTTTGTCGTTCTATCCATTCTATGTCGCGACAATCTTATGTGTGTTTACTAGAACAATTATGTTAAGACATTGTTTCGTGCAACTCTTTCCAAATTTGTGTCGCGACCCTTATGTTACGACAAAGATTCGCTGGTTCTGTTGCAACCATGTTTCCCGTATTGTCAAGATTCTTGTTACGTAATTAAAATCACGCAAAAGAGTCTTGTCGCTAGTTAACTTGATTTCTTGTTGCAGCTTCATTATGATGTTGCGACATAGTCTCTGGTGTCAGAGATGTTTTCTCTGGTCATGATCTAGTTTTTATGTCGCACAGAACTTTTTGTATTTAGCTCATCTTTGTGTTTCATGACTCAGCTTTGTTATGTTGCGCACAAGGCCTCTTTCCTTAAAAGCGTTGGAATCTTGTCGTGATATAGAAAAGTATGTTGCGGCCTTGTTTATCTCGTGGCGGTTCAACTTATTTCGTGTCGCAACTCATTATCCTTGTCATTGACATCGAAATCCTCTTCAAATTTTTGAAGTATGTCGCAACATTGAACTCTTTTGTTGAAACCAGGTCAGTTCACTAAGTCAGCATCACTTGTCATGCCTTTGTTTCTCTATCAGGACTAGAAATCTTGTCTTTCAGTGTCGCAACATTCATTACCTTATCGCGACAAAACTTCTTCAGACAGTGTCGTGACATAGATTGCCTTGTCGCGAGAGAGGTCTTTCTTCACAGATTCTTCTATCTCAATGTGCTTTTCCAAGGTAATAATCATGTCACTTAATAAGAAGATTATGTCGTGACATAGATTCTGCCTTCTATTTTTCATTATGTCGCAACATAAACTGATATGTCGCAGTATTCTTCTTGTCTTGCTTTTTAATTTCTTGTCGCGACATAAGATACCTTGTTGCGACAAAATTTATGCTTTCTTTATTTCCATGTCGTGATTAGAGTTTTTATGTCGCATGTGTTCTTCCTTTGCGGTTGACATCAACCGACAAATTATCCCAACATTAACTTTCTTTGTCTCAGCTGACTTGTTACATTCTTCCTATGTTCTGTCGCTACACGCTATCTTTTATCGTGACATAGCTCATCTTCTATATTCAGCCTTAGTGCTACACAGAGGAAATATTGTCGTGACAGATTTCCTTAGCCATTTGCTTGGACGTTTTTCCTGACACATAGAACTCTGTCGTGACATAGACTGCTAAAATTGCTCTTTTTCTCTTTTTTCTTGCTGAAATTTTCTCCTTTTTGAATTAAAACCTGTAAAATACAAAGTTGGTGAATAATCCATAATTTGGCATTAAAACAGATCTGAGTATATTAAAAATAAGCCAGAAAAATGGATTAAAAATAGATGAGTTTAAGACTCATCAAATTCCTTAAAACTTAAAGTTTTGCTTGTCCCAAAGCAAAGAAAAGAAAATTTTGTTTGTCCTCAAACAATTCAGCTTTATTTTTAGGGACATTTTTCTGCTTTCCACTGCAATCCTTTTTAAATTAGCTTCCTGAATTGAAACTAGTTAGTTGTAGCATGGTTTCAAATTTAGTTTTCAATTCAGACTTAGGAAAAATTTTCAATTACTATCACAAAACAAATTAATGATTTATGAAATGTAAACAATTCAGTTAATTCATCCTGATCTGTGAGTGTGTGATGGTCTTATTTCCCTTTCTCATTGGCAAAATTAGCTAATCTTCTAGGGCCCTACAGGCTATCGATATCATTTTAAGTCTCATATGCTTGTTTTTCATATTAGTCTCCTACTAATGTAGGAAATACAACCTTTCAAGATCAATTAGGTCTTTTAGGCTTGCAGTTTGACTCGGGTACCTGATGGATAATTAGAAATTTAGGCTGTACCACCCGCATTCCAATCTTCACTTTTTGCATCTTTGTCTATATCTTTCATCCCTTTCTTTTCCATTGATGTTAGAAAATAAATTTTTCCCCCAAACTTGCTCTTAATGTATCATACTGCATACTCTCATCTTGCTAATTTTATTTGCCACTGTCATTCTTATCAAGTTTCACCCTTAGATGTGGCCCTTTTTTTTTTTTGCTTTCTTTCACTCTCCTGTCAAAGATTTTTAGGAATAGTGCAATGTTTGCTCCTTTTTTAGCTTCTACCACTCTTAGAGAACTTTGGGTTAGCGCCCCATACCGCTTAGCATTAGGTACTAGGCGCTGAAACACCCCTATGAACTTAATTGTTCAAGAGAGGAAGACCACAAGACAAAACTTATTCCAATTTGACAATTTACAACCTTTGACTTCTTCTTTGCATTCCTTCCCTTTCCTTCATTTGTTCTTTTCTTTTTCCATCATTTATTCTTGTTTTTCCCTTCAAATCATAATAACATTCCCCCAATCTTGTCCTTTTCTGCATTTTGCGGTTTTTTTCCTGAAATCTTAATAAAGGGTTCTTAACTGTAGGATCAGAATAAAGGAAGGGTTTGAGGTTTCTAATTGCTGGTTCAATGAAGAAATTAGGCAATTTGGCTCAATTCTGGAACTAGAGTGTATGCTTGTGCATATTATGAGGGTAGGCTTGAAAGGCTCAAACTTCCAAGGATGGCCTATATCACTTCTTGTTAGTAGTATTGCCTAGGATTTCTCCTTGACTAATAATCTAACAAGTTCTAGGACATTGGACTATTTGACTGTGAATAAACCCAGAAGATGTCCCTAATCTTTCACAATTTGTTAAGGACTCACTTTGACCATGTGCATTGTTTTAGGATTTTTAATTTACCTTTACTACAATACAATTTCTTGAAGCCTTATTTGTGTTTCCTATTGAGTACATCTTCCTAAATCTGATCATTCAACTTCATTCTAGCTAAACTGCAACTTCCTTTTCCAATTGGGGATTAGCCTACCATAATGCATCTATCAGTGGTTGTTTGGATTTGAATTTTGTTGTTGTGTTATTTTAATCAAGTAAAGAGGTTCATTTTGATCATGCATTCAGCTCACACTAATACAACACAACCATACTTGTTCTCAAGTCATTTCACCCAAATATGCTGCAGCAAATAAACAATTTGATCCAGGTAGTTGATTTCTTCTTTATTCAACCAAGCAAATGGCAATCATGAAGCAAAGAAAATTAATTAAAACACACCAAACAATCAAAAACAAAAATGAACACAAATTTTTTGCACAAATCTTTATTTTATTCAGAGGAATGGGCTTTGAATACAAAGAGGATGAGGACTGATTACAAATTTAGTTTGGAGAGAAAAAACAAAATATAAGGGCTTATCTTTCTTGTAGGATTTGAAGTTTTCTGTGCTCGGAGGTTCAAGGTTAAAGGTAGCTAAAGATGGAGGGAACTTTGGAATGGAGATGTATGGCTTTTCTTTTGCTGGTGGTTCTTCTCTCTGAAAGAGGCAGTATTCATTTGTATACTCCACCAGGGTGACCAATTGATCTTGCCTATGATCCAAATTATTCATAGATCCTTCAAGTTTAGTGAGCCCATTGTGTATGTTCACTAAATTTGAATTCACCTGATCCAGACTATCATTCCATAATTTCTGTCTATAGTTATTATCCATCTCTAGCTCCTTGTCTCTCTTGTCCATGAGCTTTTCAAATTCCTTGAATTGTTCTTTGTAAAGATATTTGAACCCCTCTCGCCTTCGCAAAGATGTTCGGCTTCCATCTTCTCCTCTCTCTTTCTAAAAGGTCAAGACATCTTTCATCCCTTTTCAGCTGTTCATTGGAGAAGGTATTTACTTTTGAGTCCAGCCTTTGCATTAGTGCTATTTCTCTCCTTTCTATTTCCTCTTTCCATTCCTCATCTCTTTGTTTAAGCATTTGTTCTCATTGCTGTTCTCTTCTTCTGAAATCAGCCTCCAAAAATTCCTCTCTGATCTTATGTTGATGCTCCCACCTTTTCTCTCTCTTCTCAATTTCCTTCTTCATTGACACCAACATCTCCATAATTTCAACATTTCCTTGATTGCTTCTGGAGCACTCTACTGGTTCAGAAAAATTTTCCCTTACATCAGGAGGTGAATGAATGAATGAATGGGCTTCTTCTGTTCTACATCTCCTCCTCCATCGCATCAGTCTCTCCTCTGGATTTGTCCCATCCCTAATTGCTCATTTTCTTTCTTCATCGCTTCTTCGCCACTTCCACACCCCATTTCTTTTGTTATTTGGGCCTTTAAGCACCCCTGTTAATGTCAAAGGAGAAACCTTAGGGCAGGTTTCTTCCTCTGCCCATACCCCACGAACTCCAGCCAAAATATAGAGCCGAGTGATCATTGTTGGATGGGGGATCAGTCCCCATTTTACATTTTTCTAGAAGCTCTTGATAGATGACTCAATTATCTTCCATTAAATCGTCATCCCTCTCAATAGGCATACAAGATGACTCCCTTATTGTGCTCGGATGCTTGGTGGGTATGATGACAGAAGCAATGAAATAAAACCACACCTTAGCTTATTCTGTTAGGGAGCCTCTGTTGATTGATTCGTGGGGATTCTTCTTTGTTGAGCTTCATTTCCCCTGTCCGGTTGTCAAGAAATTTACAATCTTCTCATAGTTAGGCTCTTTAAGCAATTTCTTGTACTTAGATCCATTCTTGGGATCCTTGATTTGGAGCACCTCATTGATCCTTTCATGGCCCATGGGGACCCATATCCCTCTGACGAATACCGAGTCTTCCTTCATATCAATCATGTTGGCATAGAACTCCTTGATGACTACAGCAAACCCAGGTGGTTTGTGCTTGCAAAACAAGCTCCAGCCTCTATTTTCTATTATCTTAGCAAAGGGCGAGACGAACTTGCCAAAACCCCTTTCTCCAATAAATCCTTTGTCGCTCAGATTCTCCATCCAGAAAGAGTGAGCTTCATTTGAGATGAATGCATTATCGTCTTCTGATTCTTCATTTTGCTCAGCTCTACTTTGCTCTGTTCTTTTTTGCTTGTTTCCTTTCGGAGCTTGGTTTTGTTCCTCTCCCTGCACTTCTGGTTCTGCCACTGGGGTTGTTTATGTCTGAGGTTATTGATGAACCTCCGCTTCACCTGCTGCATATTCTGCCATCATCTCACTGAGATTTGGGACCATGTTCTGGGGTTTTGCCATTTCTGAGCTCTGGATTTGGGGTTTAGGTTCTTTGAAGTCTAGGGTTTTGAGAGTTCGAAGAAAGGAAGAAAGTGGGATTTGTGTGAGAGTATGAATGATGTGAAGTAATTGGAAGGAGGAGGCCTTTCAATTTTGAAACATTCTTCAATTAATGGCTCAATAAATCAATGTTTCTTTTCGTGTGTCATGACAATTAATGATTAGGTCACAACAATTACTTTTGACTTAAATGTGGAATTTATGTTGTGACTCCTTAATTTAAAATTTTCACTCAGCCTTTATTATTAACTCCTTCATGCGTACATTTGAGGTTAGTAGCAACAAAGATAGTCCTAGCATTAGAGATACGTCACGACCGCGTGTCATTTGTACCTAACGAGGGTTACAATCTGTCGGCAGGAAAAAATGTTAATGACATAAATTGGTTCATGAGAAAAGTGGGTGTGACAGGTCGCGCGAAGTTGGTCATAGCGTTGTTTTGTTGCCATTCACTTAAATTGCAAAATTTTTGTTGCAACATGAAAAACAAGGTTGCAACAAGTTCCCATCATTTCTGCGACGACCGCGCGCATAGTGTGCGACGATGGGTCTCTAAGGAAAAATTTTGTCACAACATAGCTTTATGTGCGACCTGCTTTTCCCTCGAGGGGTTGTCTTATGTCGAGCCTTGTTCGCGGCGAACCTTTTCCTTTGATTATAAAATAGTGTCGCAACACAGGCTTTATTGTCGCGACCCAATATTTGTTTCCCAAATTTTCTGCAACTTTGAACTCCTTCCCACGATTAATCACCCTGGTCGGTCAATTATGTAATTGGGCTTGTACAGAAACATATATAGCAACAACAATTCTTAATTGGTAGAAATGACAATCTCGTTTAACATCAAAACACTCAACAAAGTATTTAAGTAATTAGCACCTGGGATTGTCTAATTAATCATGCTCTAAAATGCGAACCTCAAACTTCAATTGTGCATTATTATCTAAAAACAGTTGAGGGAATTAGATTTACTCCCCCTTGTGGCTATTTCCTACACAATTCAGTTTGGAGCAGTGTGCTTTATAATAACATCTGATTCCATTTCATCTTTCCTGTCCAAATCAAAATTTAGCAAATGATCAAACATCCTAATAAAGCTTCTAACAAATAGAAATTAAAACCACAAAATCCTATAAGCAATCAACATCAATTAAAGTTAACAAAAATAAAGACTCTGTTTGGGTTGCCTCCCAAGAAGCTACTCAGTTTAATGTCCTTAGCTAGACACAGGCTGCAGAGTGTCTTCAGTTTCGGTAATTTCCTTCTCTCTTTTCAAAATCTGGATCTGCCTCCTTCATGCTTCCTCCAAGATAATGCTTTAATCTTTGATCGTTTAATTTGAATTCACCTCCAGATTCAGTCTTTAATGTTAATGCTCCAAAGGGTGTGCTTGCTACCCATGTGTATGGAACACTCTATCTTGACTTCAGTTTTACTGGAAATAACTTTAGCTTGGAGTTATATAAGAAAACTTGTTCTCCTGCCTTGAATTCTCTCCTTAAGATTTTTTTATCATACCACCTCTTGGTCTTTTCCTTATAGATTCTGGCATTGTCGCAGCATTCTCGATTCTTCAGAGTTCATTTTGGACTTGGGAATCCTGGAGTTCAATTTGTGATCACCCACATAGCTTTGTATTCTAGTTTTAAGGGGAGATGATAAGGTTTTCCATATACAATCCTGTATGGGGACATTCCAATGGGAGTTTTGTAAGCAATTCTATAAGCCCATAGTGCATCATCCAGTTTTATAGACCAATCCTTCCTGCTTGCATTAACTGTTTTCTCCAGGATTTTCTTGATCTCCCTATTGGAAATTTGACATCCATTTGATTAGTGATCCCATTAGATGTTTGATTCCATATCTTTGCTCATGAGTTTGCAAAAACTTTGTTGCAAATGACTTCCCTTATCACTTGATGGTGGGTGCTCCAAATGCACTCAAAATGTTTCTTTGTATAAACCTGACCAACGTGATGGCATCATTTCTGAGATGACTATTGCTTCCATTTGGATACATAATCTACAACTAGGAGGATATACATATTGCCAAATGATGATGGGAAAGGTCCTATAAAGTCTATTCTCCATACATCAAATCCACTTTACAAGAGATTGCTTGGGACATTTCATTTAATAGCGGATTTCCATTCTCACAACAAACATCACAATGTTTTACCCATTCAAAACAATCTTGAATAGAAGTGGGTAATAAAATCGATTGGAGGGAATTTTCTAAGGCATGCTTGTCTCTATAAAGTGTCTTCCCATATGGTGATGCATGACATTTCTCCATAATACCACCTTGTTACGTTGGGACCCATCTCCTTATGATCATATCTTGCTCCTGATCTATCACGGTAGTGGGTCATCCATCTATACAATTTATGATAAGTTCTCAATTTCCCTCGTACATTTGGTAGCTAAATTCAAATGTCATGGTTGACTAAGTAATTCACAATATCTGCATACTAGGGTGTTTGTACTGATAACATAAATAGTTGCTCATCAGGAATTTTTTTTGTTATTTATGTTCCCTTTTCTATTCCAGCAATTCTCTACAATCTAGACAAGTGATCCGCTATCACATTGTCACTACCCTTTTTATCCTTGATCTCAAGATCAAACTCTTGCGGCGATAGCACCCATCTTATGGAGTCTTAGCTTGCGTCTTTTTGCCATTAGATATTTAATTACAGCATGATCAGTGTTTATTACAACATGGGACCCCAATATATAAGGCCTGAATTTTTCATAAGCAAATACCATTACCAACATCTCCTTCTCTATGGTGGAGTAGTTCTCTTATGCCTCATTGAATGTTTTGCTAGCATAGTATATGGCCTTGAATATCTTTTCAGTTCTTTGTCCTGTCTGACTCCCATTGCATAATCAACGGCATCACACATAATTCAAAACTCATTGTTCCAATTTGAATTGTCTACATAATAGGGCCCGATACTAATCGTTGATTCTCAATACGAATCATGGATATCTGTCAGTTGTATCTTTTCAGATCTACATGTTTGGTTAAATCTTTGTCGATCTTTCTAAATCATATCAGCTTCTTATATTGCTGTGGTGTGTAAAGTTTTAATATAATCAACATTCTGATCCATAGTCTGTGTGCCTTTATGATTCGCAGTGAATTTTCCAAATGTGAGAGAGAGTGTGCACCTTTGAAGTATTGTTGTAGTTTACTATAAACAATCATCAAAACTGGATCATAAACTGAAAAGTCATCCATAGACATTTCCATAACCTCCTCCCACCAAGTCGAAAATATAGACATCATACATGCAGAAGGTGGCAGGAGCATTACATAATCTAAATGGCATCCTTCTAAAGGCAAAGGTGCCATAAGGACATGTAAATGGTGATTTCTACTGATCCTCTAGGGCTATTGCAATCTGGTTATAACCAGAATATCCATCAAGAAGCGTATTGGGTGTGTTGCTAACACATCCAACATCTAGTCAATGAAGGTAGAGGGATAATGGTCCTTTATGGTAGCGGTGTTAAGTTTCACGTAGTTTATACAAACTCTCCATCTATCCACGGTTCTTGTAGGAGATCTATTCATTCTTCTCATTTCGATCCACGATGAATTCTCCACTGAACACATGTCTTTGATCACCCGGGGGCATTTGAATTGCATATATAAATGTTTAGCCATTTCAACACTTCTTTATTACTTCTTTCATTGCAGTTAGCCTCCTGATGTTCTCTGAGAAGTTCTTTATTCTCCTCGACGGGATCTTGTGCATACAAATTGAGGGACTGATTCCTTTCAAATCTTCTATAGACCAAGCTATTGCTTCTTTATATTTTATGAGAGTCTCCAGAAGTTTCTGCTCTTCCAGCCTAGTTAATCCTGTTAAAATGATAGCTGACTTTCCTTTTTATGGTTGCAAGAAGGCATACTTTAAATGTTTAGGCAATTCATGAGTATTAAACCCCTACGCACTTTTGTTTCTTCATCAACTTTTTCTTCATAAGCGCCCCAGATTTTCTACTGTTTTCTCAACACGAATCTTGAATCTTTTAATTTAAATTGGGTTCAAAATTTCAACGAGGCTCAAGATCTTGGAAATTCATCATTTTACATTCATTGAATGCTAAAATTACAAGTAGTGATCGAGTTTAGAAGCCGACAAAATTTTGTTTCTCTGATTTCATAGTCGGCGCTGTTTCAAGCGTGATTGAGATTGAAGTGCACTACTTCATCTCAACCACAGTCGGAGTTCCCTTTTTCACATCAATCCAATGCGCCTATTCTTTAGGAATGGTCTTCTGCAATGGAGTGGGACTTGTTTGTCTTCCTCCATGTTACTGACCTGAGAGTCGCGCTTGGAAAGATAAATTGACCCTACCCCCACTTTGATCGACACATCTTCAGAGGATGCCCTCGGAATGAACTATGTTCACAATACGCCATCTGCTCTGGGGTAATGGCTATGGGAGTGGCTCCTGACTTAATCTTTGAGCAACGAGATAGAGGCGTGATTGTTTAGCTCGAGAATCACACAATACTTTTCCATATCGGCATCCCCCGATCTTACGGGGTATAGTGAAGGCACACTGGATCACGCCTTTTCTCTAGTAAGGTCTTACGAATCTTCACCTTTGCAAGTTGTTGTTAGGCTCACTACTTCCCTTGAAGTAATCTTGCTCTTTTTGCTTTCGATATATCTTTCACATAGATTTGCATATTAAGGGCATTTGAGTTAATACCTCAGAGAAAGGAATGTTGATCTCTATCTTCTTAAACATGTTTAAGAATCTAGAGAATTGCTCCTCTAGCTTTGCTTTCTATAGTCTTTGAGGGAATGGAATTGGAGGATTGTAAGCTTTAACTTCTTTCTTCTTTGCCTGCTGATTAGGCTGCATTTTTGTTGTTTTCTTTTTCTCAGTAGTTCCTGAACTGTGCTGATCAAGTTCTTCTCCTATTTCTGATTGTTTCTCTTCCTCAGTGTTCATCTTTTCAACTCTCCTTTCATCTAACTCTCTGCCACTTCTCAGAATAACTGCCATACAGTCCTTTGGATTCTTTCTTATGTCACTTGGAAATGAATCAGCCAGAGCTCCCGATACGCCTGACTTGGGCGGTTGCCCAATCAGGTATTTCCATATTCTTCAAAGAGGCATTGGTGTTATGCGAGAACATAGTTGTCAACCCCTTCAGAAATTTTCAAGGTCAGAGGGTATTTTCATGCATATTCAAAATCTTTTATTTTTCGACATGAAATGAAGCACGATCTTGAAAGTTAAGTCGGCTTTTATGACCACTGATACTCACTCTGTGTATATACGTTCTTGTTGTTCTTGAACCTAGATTTGAGCGGTAATTCTGTCCAAGTCTAGGGCCCTGCTGTGCTCCTCCACCATATGAAAAGTTTTCATGGTTCCTCAGTACTGGTGTATAATGTGTTGGCAAATTGGGGTTAGGCTTGAAGTGATAACTTCTCTGCTCATTCATATACTTGGTCTCCTCAACTTAGTAGGGCTCTTCTTCAACAAGTCCCTCAGCACTTCTTCTCATTCTTTCTTCTACTGCTCCTACTTCATATGTAGTGTGCATCCTTCTTTCATTGTTTACTAGTTTACTCATCACTACACCCAACTTTGCTTCTATGGTTGTCGTTATCGAGCCAATAAGACCATTTCCTTTCAACCTACTGCTACTCCCTGAAGCTTCAGATTTAGCCTCGTAGTTGCATTTGGCAAGGTCTTCAATTAGTTGCCATGACTCCTCTGCATTTCTTCTTTTAAAAGCCCCACAGCAGGATGCATCAATTATACCCTTGGAAGCATAATTCATAGCATGATAAAAAATATCCATCTGAGTGATCAAATCTATTCCATGCATAGGACATCTTTTCAGCAATCTTTTGAATCTCTCCCATGCAGTGTAGAGGCTCTCATATTCTCCTTGCTTGAAGACAATTATTTCTCCTCTTCTCCAACGGTGAGAGAATTTGGAGGGGAAAAAATCGCTCATATAAGCACTTGACTCTTCCCAGTGTTCCGTGATCGGCAATGGGTGAGAGCCATGTTGCTGCCACGTCTCTCGATGAAAGGAAGAGTTGCGGCTTTGTGCTATGGTCTTACTCCATTCAGCTTGACTGTATTTACATCCTCATAGATCTTTCTCATATGCTCATTGGGATCTTCAGAGGGGTGACACGTGACGATGTTCGCTGCGTCATAGTAATCAATCTTTGGTTTATTTCAGGAATTGTTGCTTCAATTGCGGGTTGTCTTCCACTTGATATTAATGTTGGATAATAGGCCTCCAAAAGTCCTCCATAGTATTAGGCCTCTGATTTCTCTCCACTTTTTCTTCTTCTTCTGGAATAGTTTGCAATCTTTCTCTTTGATTTGCCATATTTCTAGATTCTGCACTGGTGATTATTCTCAGATTTTGCAGAGTTCTCTCAATTTCAGTGTCCAGAGGCAATAGATCTACTTCTATGCATTAAATTCTTCTTGAAAGTAGAAACACACTGAGATCGAAAATTATATATCTGTTTAGGCTTCCAAAAATATCAGTGGCTTATTCAGCCCACTATTTGTCCTTGTTTCTTTTCTTTTACGAAATTTTTTGTAAAACAAAGAAAAATGTCCAAATTAGCATTTCTCTCTTTTGTCAGAATATTGATTTTAAATTCCTTGATCCCGACAGCGGCTCAAAAACTTGTTGACCAATTTTTTTATTATAGAGATCAATTTCTACTACTCTTGCAGGACTATTATCTAATCCCGTTAAAGGCACCAAAAACTTGTCTAGACCAAATAGAACTTATATGTCCATAATAAAAATGGATTTGTGATGGATTAAATTTGAAAATTTAGTTTAGTCATAATGTTCTGCTGCAGTCGTACAAGTAATGAAATCGGACCTATAGTGCGGATATGGATTTCCCCGCAGATTGAAAAGAATTTAAAAAGTTCAGCACTAACTACTCGAAGCTCCACACTATTTGAACTTCCATTTCATTAAAGTTTCAGTAACCTAACTAGAATTCTACTATCTAAATTTCTACATCTATAATAAAAGGAAAATTTAATATCCTAGACCTAAACTGGATTGAACAAGATTATTGCTGGAAGTAGACACTGGGATTTCACTGCTGTGAAATTATCAATTCCTTGCAACTTAACCTAATTCTATTCTATCATGAATTGGAATATGAACTTGTCAAAGAGGCAAGGTATTATAGTTTGGATTTCTCCCTTAACCATACATTTCAGTTAGAGTCATGCTCATTTCACGAGTATATGTCCTAACCAATTACTTGTAATCAGTTGTCTTTATAAGATATAGGTATTTTCTTTTCCAATACTTCATACCCATTTCTTATATTTACTTGATTTCTTGCTTCCCAAGACAAGGCCATTGCCAAATTTCTACAAGATGAATGATGTCTCATCCTTGAGATCTTAAAGAGTTCTCATTTTCCTTGATTAGATCTAAGCTAACATAGGATCAAGATCATTCCTCCAGACCAAGGAGAGATCTCTAATTGATTAAATTGATATATCACTAAATTAAGTCTCAAACCAAGAGTAAGTACCCAGTTTATCTAGAAGTAATCTTTGACTCCATTAGCTTCAATATTAGTGTAGCATACCCTAAGTAATTGCATTCATGCTCTCAGGAATCTCCAACTCTATGTCACTCAGAGGGCCTCTTGGAAATTAGAGCCAGATAAATGTCCTTTTATGGGTATAAGTTACTAATGTTGGGAACAATTCACTTCATGAACTACACTATTCAAATAAACTCAAAATTCTCAATCCAAGAAATCTCTTTCTAATTGTGCGGGGAAAGACCATAACCCCAACATCGAGATCTTTCCGACGAGTTGTGTTTCTCGAAAGGTCATGATGAACCACGAAATGCGATCGAGAATTTCCAATGCAACTATAATCAGCGAAGGAATGAATTCGATCTTATCTAGACTTCATTATATTCAAAATAGTAATCGGAATTTATCTTCAACAATTTAGCTCAACTTTGAAACTTCTGAACAATTCAACATTTCGAGGTCCGGTAAACTAATTGAAATTCTACGCTAAATCTAATCTCTGAAGAAAAGAAAAAAATTAAAGAAAATAAAAAGAAAAATATAATACAAAAGAGTCATGACTCCCCGGATGTGGTTTCAGCCATTGACCTTTCCTTTATCAAATTGTTTCTATTTATAGAGCCCCAGAAGTTTGGACCCTAAATTCGAGGTTACATTGTGGATCCCCAAATTGCATTCTCAGTCGCGACCTGAAAGTGTTGTTGCGATAGAGTTTTAATTCTGTATCGCATGTCTTTGTTGCATCATGCAGTAGTCTGTAACTACCTGCTCCTTATGCATCCTTCTTGGATTGAGTCGTGACAAAGTTTCCTTGGTCGTGACAGCATTTGTTTCTTCAACATATTTATTATGTCGTGACAGAGTTTCCTTTGTCGCGACAGGTCTTTCTTTGGCTCTTTAACAATTTATCCTGCAAGGTCTATCGTTCTATCCATTCTATGTCGTGACAATCTTATGTGTGTTTACTGGAACAGTCATGTTGCGACATTGATAATTGTGTTGCGACATTGTTTAATGCGACTTCTTCAAATTTATTGCGCTGACCTAGTTTTTGCCCAGCCATAGCAGCATTCTGTTGGTTCTTGTTGCAACCATGTTTCTTGTATTATCGACATTCACATTGCGACCAAAAAATGCAATCGCAGCCAGTCGTATCGCCAGTTAACCTGATTTCTTATTGCAACTTCATTATGATGTTGCGACATAGTCTCTTGGTGTTGTAGATGTTTTCTGTCGCGACCTAGTTTTTATGTTGCGACAAAACTTTTTGTATTTAGCTCATCTTTGATAGCCATGGCAGTTTGTTATATCCACATTAAAGACCTCTCTTCCCTTGTGTTGGAATCTTTGTCGTGACACTGAAAAGTGCATGCAGCGACCTTGTTTATTTTTGTGTCGCGACCTTAATATCCCTGTCGCGACATCGAAACTTCTCTTCAGCTTGAAGTATGTCGCAACATTGAACTCTTTTGTTGCAACCAGGTCAGTTCACTAAGTTAGCATCACTTGTCGCGACTTTGTTTCTCTGTCGGAATGAGTCTGTCTTGTCAGCGACATTTGTACCTTATCGTGTGAGAACTTCTTCAGCAGGTGTCGCGACATAGATTCCTTGTATCCGCAGAGAGGTCTTTCTTCTGCATATTCTTTCTGTCTCAACAAGCTTTTCCAAGTTGCAATAATCAGTGTTGCGACAGGAGAAGATTTTGTCGCATTTATAGATACGCCTTATATTTTCATTATGTACGTAACATAAATCACATCGCATTATTCTTCTGTCTTCTTATTTAATTTCTTGTAGTGACATAAGATACCTTGTCCGCGACATATTTCCTTTTCTTTTGTTTCGATTATTAGCGACATGAGCTTTTATGTCGGCGACGGGTTCTCTTATGTTGACATCCAAGCTGACAAACCTTGTGTAACGTGCTCTTTGTCTATTGACTTGTTACATTCTTCCCATGTTCTGTCGCGACACACTATCTTTTGTCGCGACTTAGCTCCTTTTCTATATTCAGTCCTTTGTGTTGCGACAGAGGAAATATTGTCGCGACAGAGGAAATATTGTCGTGATAGATTTCCTTGGTCATTTGTTTGGACGTTTGTCGTGACACACAAAACTCTGTCGTGACATAGACTGTTGCAATCGCTCATTTTCTCTTCTTTCTTGCTGAAATTTTCTCTTTTGGAATTAAAACCAGCAAAACACAAAGTTGGTGAATGATCCATAATTTGGCATTAAAACATATATGAGTATACTAAAAATAAGCCAGAAAAATGGATTAAAAATAGATGAGTTTAAGACTCATCACGCCTTGCATAACGATATGAATGGAAGGGAGACTATCATGTCTACGAGGCGTGCGTGTCGGGGTTAGAGCACACTTGAGGTGCGCCGCGGGAGTGTCGGTGGGACGGCAGGAGCAAGGCATGCCTACGGGGAGGAGCAGGAGCTTGTCGTAGTCGGGACTTGACAATGAAAAGGTGTTGGCACGCCTCGCATGACCCGGTCGGAGCTAGGCCGCTTTGTGATGAGCCGAGGGCGGGGCAGGCTCAGTCGACATGGAGGCATGAAGTGTGGTGTGGAAGGCTAGGTCCCTCGATAAGGTGTCGAGAGGGGCCGTTGCACGGGCTATACCGTTGCGAAAAGTTAGGCTTGTTCTTTTAATTCCTTCTTCAGAGTCTCCCAGGTAGTAATCTGGGGCCTTCTAGACTCTGTATCATCCAAATGGGGTGACCCCTTTTCATAACTGTGGTGTTGGTAGAAGTCCATGAAGGACATAATGTAGTTCACGATTTAGTGGTAGGATATTAAAGGTGTCTGTGCCTTTAAATTTTTAAAGGACCTCCTTGATGACCCATTGATCACGAGATGTGAGGTTGATTATTTAATTTGAAACCCATTAAGTCCTTAGGAATGACACTAAAATTCTTGGAACTCAAACTTGGATTGAGAAAGAATTCTTGGATAGTGGTATGTTTCTTTGGCTAATTTAATTAATACTGTTTTGTTATAGAAGAAGCATGATGGATCATTAACGCATGTGTGTGGATTATCGTACTAAACAAGGTAACCATGAAAACAAATTATCGATTCCATTTGCTTATTAAGTTGTTTGTGATTGGCAAGGCTTGACACTTCACAAACTTGAACTTGAGATCGGGTTACTAGCAAGTCCGGATTGCGGAAGGTGATGAGGCAAAAACCACATGTGTAACTCGTTATGGCTATTATGAATTCCTTGTAATGTCGTTTAGGCTCACAAATTCCCCAACAACATTCTGTAATTTAATGAATGATGTATTGTTTGACTATCTCGATGCTTTTGTAGTTGTATACTTAGATGACATTATGGTGTACAACCAGACTCTGAGTGAGCACGAGATGCATTTGGAAAAGGTGTTCCTAGCCGGCTTGGGAACACAGCGTATGTGAAACCGGAAAGTCTGAGTTTGCAGAGAGCATATCACATTCTGGGTGCAAGATCGGTGAGGAGTCGGTCGAATGGATGAAAGAAAGGTTGCAAGTTGTGATTGTTTGGTCAGCCTAAAGTTGCTGCTGGCAGTTCTGGATTAAGCTGGATTGGCGAATCGAGAACAGTTTGAAGTCTTGGCTCATATACTAAGACTCTTTACTTTTTTTTTTTTTTCAAACAATATTTTTCAAAGCAACTTATACACGTAGATGCTAATTTTATAATAACCAAAAGTCATTCGCATATACAAGGATTTCCCACCGGAGTGGTATCCATTAATCTCTACACATATGCTAAGTCCCAACATAAGTGCCCATACATGTACGCCAACCTAAGCATGAAGTGCGGAGAAAGCTTGATCTTTGGTGAGCACCATCTACGAGATGGCCGTCGTTGGTGTGGAACCATCCTCATCATCTTTATCTCCTCTTCGATTACCTACACGGATTGAACACCGTGCTAAGCTTTACGCTTAATTGGGAACATATAGACATTAACGACCCGATAAACAAAAAAATGCGACCGTCACTCTCTTTTTACATTCTTTTGTACTTGCATATAACGAAATTTATTCTTATATGACTTACAACTCCTCTCATATTATACATGTAGATTTTATTGTTTTCAGATTCCTTATCATTATCTTGTTCCTTATTACTTCCTGTGTCATCTTTTACGAGTTGTAACTCATATCTACTACATGTATGATAGATCGAATCAAAACAAACTTATCTCTGATAGCAAATCGAAACATTTCAAGTCATATTAAAGCTACATCTTTGGTCAATCAGGACTAATACCAATACATATTAGACTCTTATCCTATCACGGTCGAAGCCATTAATCAACTCCTTTGCCGTTGGGCATTTTATGATGTGGGATGCCGTTTAAACATTTGTTCGTTATATTGTTTCATTTCGAGTGTCGCGACCGAATCTAGGCACCCGGCAGGTTGGCGGATCAAGGCTGGAACCGGTTTACTCCGGCGTTTTCAGTAAAACATTGTTGATCTGTGAAATTTTTATTTTGGGTGTGCGACCCGAATCCCGACTTGACGGTTGGCGGATCAGTGGAGCTCGGTTACTCAGACATTTCCAATTATCTTTCCAAAACATGTTGTTTATGTTATTCTATTTCAGACCTTTTTAATTAGCGAAAGCACTTCTTTGAACGATCCGCGACCATTTACAAATTCAAAGACCTACCAACGCTACCGCCAACCGCTGTTAATTTTACAAAAATAATGCCATTTTATCCACATAAACTCATGCTACTAATTTTAAGCATACTTTCATTTACATCATTTTATAATATCCGTGTGCATTTCCAATGCAATAATCAATTCACAATTAATTTGCATGAATTTAGCATACACATAAAATCCCATTTACACTTTCATTGTTAGTTTATTTCACTTTGACTAGCTAATTCCACATTTCGGCCAGTTCCGTTTAATGAATCGCTCTTATCATCGTGTTAATGTGCCTACACATTTTACAATTCGGTCTCCGCCCTTGGCGGATCTTTGTTTAGTTGCACCCAGACATGTGGTATTACTGTCGGTTCTCCATCGCCGGCGGATACCGTTTGGTGCATCCGACCACGTGGTATCAATTGTCGGTTCTCCCATCATAGCGGATGCCGTTGGTGCATCCCGACCGATGGTATCGGTTCTCCCATCATGGCGGATGCCGCGTTTGGGTGCATCGACCATTAGAGTATCACTTATTCGGTTCTCCCATCGCAGCCGGATGCCCGTTTGGTGCATCCACGAGCATGTGGTATCAGGTGACCGGTTCTCCCATCATGGCGGATGCAGTTTGGTATCGAACCGCGTGGTATCACTTGACCGGTTCTCCCATCTTGTGGATGCCGTTTGGTGCATCAGGCATGGTATCAATTAAATGTCATACCCGTCAAAGAAGCGAATCGGTTGGTAAATCCCGCCCGAGTGGGACATTTCTTACCAATGCCATACGCCATCATGGCGGATGCCGATTGGTGCATCGCCGGTGGGACATTGGAAAATTTGAGTGCCTTCGTGGCGGATGCCGATTGGTGCATCCGTCGGTGAGTTTCGTCGATATCAATTAATTCACATTTATGGCCAGTTCCGTTGAATCCCGTCTTTATCATCATTCATATTCGTCGGTTTTCAAATATCCCATTTCAATTTCATAATCACTTTCGTATTATCTTTCAAAATATATAAATCTATATACATTGACTTCGCAAAACAATTACGTTTTCATTCCACGTATACTCATTCATGTATACTCATTCATAAATAGCATTCCGTGTTCATTCCACGTATACTCATTCATGTATACTCATTCATAAATACTCATTCATAAATTCATTTTACGTATACTTATTCCGTATGCTCATTCATACACTCATCCACATTTTTTCATTCATGTATACTCATTCATATACTCATTCATAATTCATTCGTATGCTTATTCCGTATACTCATTCATAAATATATTCGCAAAAATTTCATTCATTATACTTATTCACGTATACTCATTCATACACTCATCCACATTTTCATTCGTGCATACTCATTCATGTATACTCATTCATAAATTCATTTACGTATACTTCTATCATTTGTTATCATTTTCTGGTTATATGTGATAATAATTACCATATCCTTAACCACATTATGTATTCATGACATATTGCCTCATGTTCACAATCATTTCAATTAGTTTTCATTTCATTTCTATAATCATTTTCATGTTTCATGAACACATCTATACATTTTCATTTTCTACATTTCCTTGTTTATTACCTATTACATATGGCACTTCATATTCTTGAAGTATGATGTCTATGGAGATCACACCTCATTCATATATTAACATTCCTCTATGAATCTACTTTACTTAGGAAGTGGAATCGTCAATCGGATCATCAAACTAAAGTTATGGCATTTTCATGCCAAACTAGTCGGTTTACCGGATTACACTAGAACAGTTCGTATTACTAATTTTCCGGGATCTTAACTGGCTGACTCTAGGTCATTGTACTATTTTAAATATAAGGTGCTAGAGGTTCTATTCCAACTGGAATCACCCAATTCGAACCACTGAAACTCCAGGATACGTTGGCTCAACCCGGACTACTCTATGTTCAAAACTGGAACCAGAATTTGGCTTGCACATGGCCCACTTTGGTGAATTTTAGGCCACTTGGGATAAATTTGGCGATACCTATTCTTTAAGTTTTGTTCTCATGAAGTCTATTTTACGTAGCCACTTGAATCACTTTCATCGGATGAAATGAGCAAGTTATGTGGAAATCGAAAACTAGTCGAAGTGGGGCAGGTAATGGGTGTGCCAGTACACCCCTAAGGTGTCGTTACACTTTGGCCAAAAATGACCAGAAACGAAAGTGTACCGGTACACTTTCAAAGTGTCTCGGCCTGAAGTCACGAAATGCTCCCTAAAATGTGTGTTTTTCTCACATTTTCCATATGTTCAACCCCAATCAACTCTATACTCCATATACACCTCAAAACCATTTCAAATTCTTGTAAACTCTTTTCTACACAATTCATCTTTCAATTAAGATATCACTCTTTAAAATTCTTTCATGAATTTCTTGAAAACCCGCCCAGCCCTTGGGTTATGGCCCATCCTCAACAAAAACATGAATATTAATTAGGGTTTACTCTAAACCCTAACTCATTTACTTACAATTTAACCATGAATCCCTTCTCAAGGAAGGATTCCCTATTAATAGAAACCACCAGAGATGAAGAGGATATGAAACGGATTACTGTACCTGACTTCTGGTCGACCTCATGTATGCCATGTTGCGTACGAGGCTTGATATCTGTTATGCAGTAGGGATAGTTAGTCATTACCAATCCAATCCTGGAATGGGTCACGGGATAGCAGCGAAGTATATTCTCAAGTATCTTAGGAGAACGAGAGATTATATGCTTGTGTACTCAAGTGGAGACCTTAACCCTATTGGATAAACTGATTATGATTTTCAATCAGATAAAGATAGTCGAAAGTCGAGATCTAGGTCAATATTCACTATTGGTGGTGGAGCGAAGTAGTGCGGAGAAGTATCAAACAATCTGTGTTAAGTTCAACCATGGAATCGAAGATATATAGCGGCTTGTGAAGCGGTACAAAGGAGAATCGATTTATTTCAGAATTTCTGTTTGATCTAGTAGTTCCAAACATGGAAAAACCACTTGTTTTATCTTGTGACAACGGTGGAGGCGATAGCAAACTCAAAGAACCAAGGAGTCGGGGGAAGCATATGAAGGAAGTATCGCGATACGGTGATCGTTACATGGGGGCGTAGTCGTTATGAAGACCAGTGTCGAACAAAACCTTGTAGTCCAGTTTACAGGGCTTTACGAGTGTTCATGGGTCATAGAGGGACTAGGTTTGAAGACATGTCTCACACCTTTAGGGCAAGTGGGAGAATTGTTGGGCATAGTGCCCTAAAACCATGTGTTTATCTTTGCTTCATGAAAACAATTTTTCTATATTTGATTCTTTATACACGTGTTGTATAATTTAGTAAATCGAGGAAAATCCCAAGTTTATTAATGCTGGCTTCTAATCTTAGTATATATGGTATATATGAGATGGTCGAAGATTATAGATAATAAACTAAGCGTCATCAGTAAATCAAGTGAGGATCTTTGATCTATATACTACTAGTACGGTCCACTTGAACGATTAAGAATGCGATAATTTTGATGGATTTGATAGTGAGTTAAAATGAGTGCTTTATGTAATCGATTACATAGGACATGACCGAGACATGGATTAAACTCTTAAAATAATATGCATGCATTAGGAGTTTTAAACTTAGTGTCACTAGATCATATCTGAGATTGATCTTAATCTGAGTAACCGTGGACTGTCTATTTCAATTGGGCCTTTTGATTCATAGGTTACGATGCGATTTCACAAGGCCCAACACTTATGTAGGCCCATTGAGATGATTGTTTGGGCACATGTCCTATAGATATGAGGTCTAAACCTTCTTGAGAGCCGGATAATTGGTTCCCATAGTCATTAGTCGGAAGCGAACAGTTTAGGCGCTCTAATTTATAACGGGTTTATAAATTAAGCTGTTCCTGAGTGAATTAATGGAACTTAGGATAAAGATATCACTAGAAGTAAACGGTAATTTCACCTAGCACTAATGATGGACTAATTTTTGGATGATTGGTGCATGTAATGATTATATCAATGGTACTTGAGTATTACTCGTAAATTGTGCTGTATTTACAAGAGTTCGAGTTTGATTTTTAGTGGAATATCACTGGAACTAATAAATTAGATTAATTGATTAAGAGTTTAATTAATTATCAAATTTGTGGAGCTTGAATACAGGTCCATAAGATCCTCGAATTTATCTCATAAATCCTTTGTACATGATTAATTAACAAAGAAATCCATGGAGGGCATAGTTGTAAAGAAATTGTTTCATAGCAACTATGTAGTAATTCTTGGATAATTAAATGTTAATTAATTAATTATTGAATTAATTAATTAATAGCAATTACTATATGGATGAAACGGTTAATTTGAGAAATTAATTATTGAATTAATTAATTAATAGTAATTACTATATGGATGAAACGGTTAATTTGAGAAATTAATCTATTTATTTTAGTCCACTTAATTTGAATTAATTTTAATTCAATATTAAATATGCCACTTGATCCAATGGTTGAGATTAATTCAAGGAATATTATAAATAGAGCCAAAACCCTAGGCGTCGAGGGTGATAAAAATTAGAAAAAAGGGAGAAAGAGTTTCACTTTTTTGCCTCCATCTAACCCTCTTGATCTCATGTGTTGAGATTATCAAGAGTTCTAAAAACAAAATCTTTGTTAATCTGTACGCCCACATGTACCCTATAGTGAAGAGGAACAACATGGAAGATATTGGAAAACATGGAAAAGAAAAAAAGGATCTTGAGTTGTCAACCCTACTTGCCAGAAAAATCTCCTTAATTTGATCGAGGTAATTCTTCTTTATTGTTTGTTGATTAGTATGCATGTACCATAGGATTGTAAAAAGATTTTTATTAATTTTTAAAATTTACTGGACTAAAATCTTCAAAACACGAACTTTGTTTTGAACGGCTTTCATAAGTAGACTTGCATCCATAGAAGCCAAGCTTGATTTACTTATTCATCATTTGGACCAATGAATTCACAATGACTAATTCATGGAACTATGAGTATTCAATGATTGTTGTTTTTGGTATCAAGACGATCTTGTCAATGAGAACCTGAGTTGTATGCCAATTACCCCTCAACATATGCCTTATCAAGGGAGTTGAAACCCCACATTTAAGGAGGAAGAGGAGTTATCCCCTATTAAGTAGCAAAGTTCAATCTTAACCAACCATTACCTTTGGCGGAGCAAGAAAGAACCATGTGCATAAAGATTTGTAGCTTGCTTCCATCCAAAGGGCACATGCTTGAAGAGTCCCCCCTTATCATAGATATGCTTGCATTTGCATCACATAAAGGGGACTATTTTGAAGAAATTGTGGATGAACCACTAGCCACAGTGAAAGGGGATTATGAGTTTCTTTTCCCCAATTCAAACTATGGAAGAAATCATCCTTGAGCAGAAGGGTTATGAAGAGGAAGTGTTGTCCAAGATGGATGATTATTGAAATGGAAGCACTTGTACTTTCCAATGGCGGTCAGGATGGACTCTGAAAATGGAGAAGCGACTTTTTGGGAGGCAACCTTGAGCTAAAGTAATAAGTTCTATCCACTCAATTTTCTTTTTTAAAATTTTTAGTTATTTTATTTGTTTTATGTGTGTGTGTGTGTGTGTGTGTGTGTGTGTGTGTGTGTGTGTGTATTTATTTATTTATTCATTTTATTTATTTCTTTGTTATTTATTTTACTTATGGGTTGAAAATCCCGGTGGTGTTCCTTTGTTTGTTCATGTTTTCAAAATAAAGTAGGTTTGGCTGACATGTCGTCATGACTAGTTTGCAGGCAAAGCAAGGAGTTGGAAAGTGGTTGATGTACTTATAATTGCCCGAAGTGTAAAATGATGGAGTCGAGATGTTGATCAAATTTCAGGTTTTGAGATGAAGTGCCAAATTGAATTGAAATATATAAAGTTGGAAGGTTCATGATCATGCTTGAGGAGGGTAAGACAAGAGGACTTGCCTCGAGCATGGTTAGCACATGGTTAAGAGGTGGGTTTCATGAATGAAAGAATTAAGGGTTGCTATTAGAGGAATTTGAGAGAATATAAAGCATTAAGGACTTAGGAAAAGGATAGCATGTGATATGGGTAAGAGACAAAGCAAGGAGAACCTAAGGGAGTCAGAAATCATCTCCTTTGAATGACATTGGACATTCTGATTTTTCTGAATTGATTGAGGCTCAAATGGTTAGCATCGGCCGATGAGCACATTCTAAATTGAAAGAGCTTTCATGAGGTCATACATCAATTTCGAGCTACGATTGAGGGAGATATGAGTATAAAGTTGGAGGAAGGAATAGGGATCTTGACCCGGTACTTATTGACTAGCACCACGGTGCAGCAGAGCTCTCAAACTCCTTAAAACCCATTTTTTTCTTCTTCTACTTTTACACTCTATCGGCCATACTTTTCCCTCCAACCTTTGCAATTTCTAACCATATTCAAATTCATCTCCCATCTAAACTCAAATTCTAAATCACATCCCTCCCCAATCCACCTCCAACATCTCTAAGCTTCAAAACCCCTCACAAACCCACAAACTTACCATTCTTGAACCCCCAACTTTCCATCCATCATTCCAAGCATCAAAGAGTAGTTAAAATGGAAGAATTTTTTTTTTTTTTTTTGTGCTTGGTTGTTTGTTTTTGGGTTCATTGTTGATCATTGTTGATTGTGGAGTGATTTGCATGTATTGAAGGAGTTTTTGAAGAATCAAAACTCACTCATTTGAGGTGAAGGAAGTTGGTGCACACCAGTGTTTGAAAATTCAAAAGCCATTTCCAGGGCTCCAAAACAAATAGTGTATCAGAGTTAGTACACCAATGTCATGGTTTGAAAATGCGTCAAGGTTCTATTCAAAAGTGGCCGAGACTAGAAAGAAGGGGAGTTCACTTTTTCCAACTCTCTCTATTTCCCTTTTACTTTCTTTATTCCTTTTGCTCATTGCTAGACATTTAGGACTATTCATCCCAAAGTTTGGGGGTGTTTATTTTGGTTGGTTTATCATGTCACACCCCACATGTTGCACATGATAACTTTGAGGATGAAATTTTCTAGTGGTTTTATGAATGATGACTTTGTTTGATGCTTTCCAACTTACATCTTAGTTTTGGTTTATTTTATTAGTTAGAGTTTTCATCTACACATACACTCAAATAAATTGCACATGCAATTTTGACATGCTTGGGACATATTAAGATAATTGCTTGTTGAGTAAAATTGTTGATTGATTTATTAACACTCATGTTGTATGATCCTTTATCCCATAGATGCACACTTAATTTTGATTGAAGAGTGTAAATAAGTAAAGCTTACTGTTATTGAGAAAAGCCATAAAATATCTAAAGTTTGAAAACAAAAGTAGTGATGAGGTGTTAAAAATAAATTTTTCTTTGAGTTAATTGAGTTTTGCTTGGAGTAGTTGTGATGTCAATGAGGATTGAACCCTTGAAATATGGACAATATTAGAGATAATAGGACTTAAAGCTTAATGAGTTATCTCTCTAATAGGCTATTTAGTCATTGGTTTCTCAAAATCCATGCACTTGGTCACTAAGTACCCTTGAAAAGAAATTTTTTCTTGGGGTAAAGAAGATTTAAGAGAATCCATCTATCTTTGATCTTCACTTAGGTTCTAGAACTTGTTATAATTGCTGCGAGTGAAATCTTAAGGCAACACAACAATTCACATGATAAAGGCCATTCTTGGAAAGTTTGTACTTTCAAGCTAGCTATGCATATACATATTCCTCTAGTACCAAGCCGATGTGCCTTAAGAGTCAAAATTCTATTCATAAGAGCAAGTTTGACCAACAACCTTCCTATGCATTCGCTTATCCTCGATAAAAACCAAACTTACCCATGACATGAGGACTTGAACATAATTGAGAAATTGAGTGAGGAGCAAGTTTGGGGGAATTATTTTTTCGTAAAATAAAAAAATGCTGGTGAAAAGGAAAGAGGAAAAGAAAAAGAAAAAAAAATCATGTGAAAAAGAAGCGAAAATAGAATAAAAAGTCAAGGAGGAGTTAGTCTAGGCTTGTAGACTTCCTTCCCTAGAGTAAGTAAATCATAAGGTGTGTCTAAACACCTAGTACCCTAAGACCAGCGGTTTGACTATTGATTTAAAGCACACTAGGGTTGAGAGTAGAAAGCTTAAGGGGGTTTAAACATTGCACCACACTAATAACCTTGTCTTGAAGAAAAATGCTTCTTAGTGTTTGTTGAAATAATGCAGAATTTGTGTATAGTTGAAAGGTGATATGAGGAGTATGGAATGAGATGCACCCAAACCAGTTTTGGGTGCTTGGGAGTGTCATTATTTTTGATGATGAGAATAGGATGGAGTATGGCTTGATGAATGAAGGAAAATATGTATGTTTGGGTAGTTTTAGCCTTAAATGACCTGACTACCCGCCTAAGCCTTACATTACAAACCTATAAAGACCTACTTGCTCTTGAGAGTTGTGTATGCCTACATTAGTGGAGAGTGATAAGAACAACAAGCCTATGGAACCTAAATATACTATCTTAGGAGATCCGAGTACTTATCTCAATTCTCATAAACTCATCTAGCTTTTTGAATTGTTTTGGATAGGGAAGACCACACACACACACTTGTGGAGAGACCACGATCTAAATTTGTTTATTATGAGATTAATCCATTATTAAAATAAATAAATTATCTTGATCATATTCTCTATATTCTTGGTAAGAGTAATTCTTAAGGCACGTATCACATACCCCTTGGAAAGCTTGATTATTCAGTTTTGATTAAATAAAAAGGGTGAAATCAACTCTTCTCTTCCATTGTTTGGGGACAAGCAACTTCTTTCTTTTCTTTTCTTGAGGACAAGCAAAACTTTAAGTTTGGGGGTGTTTGATGAGTGTAAAACTCATCTATGTTTTGAGTCCATTTCACATGTTATTTTTGAGTATTTTATAATAAATTCATGTAAAACTCATAAAATTTCCTCCAGCGGTTTTAGGATTCTTGATGGAAAGCAAGTGATTTAATGAAAATATGCAAAATATTTCCAAAAAAGTTAACATGATGTCTCATGAATTCCATTGGGAAGATAAATTTTCTATCATCACGGAGCATCAAATGGTTTGAATCCACTCATGGTAGCATTCTACATCCAGAGCTCAGACGACACCTCTGCGCCCAAATTCGAGTTAAAGCGAGAAGAAGTTATGGCCCTTGACAAGTTGGAGAAGAAAAACTAGTTCTTGAAGCGGGATGTTGATATTTGCGACTCCAAGATGTTGATATTCGCGACTCAATATTTAAAAAACCATAAATGCCAAATGTTGTTTTGGATTGTTTTCCAACCATTTCTGTAGGACTATAAATACTCATTTTTAGGTTTTTAGTGCAACAAAGTAGGTGAGATAACACCTCTAATGGGGTTTGTCTCCAAAACCTTCAAATTTTCAGTTTTCCATTTTTAAGCCGAGCTTATTTTTTAGGCGATTTTTAGCATATATATTTTTTAACTTAGAGCTGTTGGCGGGTTGGAGTTGGAGTTGGAGCTAGAGCTTTTAAGTTTTTAGTGTTTCTTTAGCTTTAGCTTAGTTTTGATTTTTGGTAGATCTTAGAGTAATTTTAGAGCAGATTTTTATTTGTATTGAAGAGATTTTGGTCACGTACATTGGTCAGATTTCATTCTTTATTCCGAGACAAGATTGGCTCAATCACGATTTGAATCTCACTCCTTATCTCTTGATTTCTTTCTTCATTTTTCTGACTTGTTGTTTGGTTGGTGATGATTGGAATCCAGTAATGGAACATTAAACACCCTCTAGGCGTGGCGATTAATTGTTGAACATTCAGACTTGAAGATTTTCAATTTATTTTGTGGGTTTGAAGACTGATTTTATATAATTAATATTGTTCATATAATGAGTTATTCTACGAATATGATGGCTTATCTGAAAAATAATTTGTTTCGTTGCTTTGATTTCTAGGAGGTCCTCTAAGTGACCCAGATGGAATTCTTGAGAGTAAGGCGGTAAAATTTAGGTATATTAGACTAATATTATGGAACTAATAAACTTTGAAAGATTACTTTGATAGATCAACCAAATTACTCGTAGTGTGAGGATTAATTAGATGATGTCTCAGTTTAATGTTAGAGTCTCACCTTAGTCTAATAGAATGACCTCGATCTCGTGTTAGCATAGATCTAATTGGGAGAGAGAGAGACTTTGTTAGATTTTATGGATTTGAGATACGATTACATTGGAGAAGAGGCTTTGCATTATCCTTTTATAAAGTAAGAAAGTCTTGAATTCACTTAAGAAAAAGTGTGAACCTGCGGTTAGAGAAAATACCAAGTTTCTTAGAAAGAAAGATTCTATCCCACCACAAGTAGCTAAGTGGGCCCATTGACACAGTAAGAATGGTTCTCTAAAATAGTAGAAATGTATAGTTTCGGGAGGAATCAGGTACATACTACATTGCTCTTGGGACTAAATCCAGTGTTAAACTCACAGTGTTGTGCTTTTTCAAGGAAGTGCAAATTGATTGTTAAATGATTATCACCATTCCTAGTGCCTCTCTTCATACATTTTAGAATTAAGTAGTTGTTTGTTTGGTAGATTTTAGGATTAGTTTTAAATCAGTTTTTATTTCAGTTAAATTGATTTTATTCCATATCTATTTGATACGCTAAATAGTGAAGAGCCCTTGTGTCGAGTGCTGAATTCCAATTGAGAGAACCTCGATCCTGCATTAGTGCGATATCACGGACTTTTAGGTTCGCTATTACTTGTATGACTCGTGCACTTGCGAAAGGGGATGGCGGTGGTAATACTTTTTCATTTAGTTTTAAGTACACTTACTTTTTAAAATCAGTTTTTTGAGTATTTACCACATTCATTTCCTTGGCCAAATTTTCATATAAAATACATTATTTGGTCTCTTACACTTACAAATAATATTGGTCGCTACTTTCAACTTTCATCTTCTTTGAATAGCGCTGCACTCATCGAGGCTTCTAAAACCACCAGGTATAAATTGAATTATTTCCTCTTGCTTAGGAGCTAGCTAAAATCGGCAGGTTGATAAGATATTGTTTGATTTTATAGCTTGGTTACACTCCTCATTCCACTCGGACCTTTTGGCTCATTTCAGAGTGATAAAAAATGGTATTAGTGGGTCGATGAATTGGGATATGAATCGCCCGAGAGCTACGAGTCGGCTAGTTAGCTAATGTATTCCTTTTCTAAGGTATGAGTGCAGAGTTCATTGTAACCGAAATTTGAGATAGGGTGTACTCTATCCTCTTTGGGTCACCATAAAGCCCTAAAACTTGCCTAAGTTGACTCAGGCACACTTCAAGGGTTGGGTTCGCGAAGAAAGGCGCCTGCAACCACTTAATGCCTTTCAGGCCTCTTGTAGATGCTTGGTATGGTCGAAGGGTTCTTTGGATTTTACGAGCATGTCGTCGATATCGGGCTTCCATGGTGTTGCCCATTGTGGTCGAAATCTTAGTCACCACCCTTTGAAGGACCCAGGCGGTTTCCTCTTCTGGCAGAGGGACCCTCAGGCACTCCTATGGATTTAAGAAAACATTTCTTTTAAACCCTTTATAAAAGTGAATACGTGGAATTGAACCATTCTCTCAGTTATGCTTTCCATTAAAACCTTATTAAACATTGTGGAAATTTTATATTTTTAACACATTTTAGCCCTTTTATACGATTAAACATTTTGAAGAAAATCGGGTAGAGTTTCCTCTGTTTTCGGACATTTCCCAATTTTACAACACTGCCCGATAAAACATTTTACATCCGATAATGTTGATTTACTCCAGTCGACTATGGGACATGAGTCCGCTCTGAGGGCACAAATCAAAATTTAAAATCATTTTAAGACACCATAAAATATAAACGAGATTTTCTCTTCATTGGAGCTCTAGTTGGGGATTACATATTAGCTACGACCTCTACCCTGCCAGAGGTTGGAGCTCATAAGCGGTTATTTTCTTTAAAACATATATACATTACAAATAAGGTGCAAATAGTTATTTACAAGCAAGGGTTTATACATTTCAAAAGTGGTCGTCGTGAGGTGGAAATATCTTTGAGCTTGAGGATGTATTTGCTCACGTCGGAGTCTACCCCTTTAAAACATTTTGTAAAACATTTGGAAAGAGGGTGAGCTAAAAGAGCTCAGTGAGAGCACAGTTCATAGGAAAATAATGTTTCCAGATATAGTTCAAATACAATTGTATAAATATCTCATTTTAATAAACATTTACTTTACTTACATTTTCCTTTTTGAATGTGTATCCAGTAGAGACGCTCACTTTAGATTTAACCCACTTGGAGTTGGCGGCGAAAGAGCCTCAGATGGAACGGAGTCTTACGATCGCAGGTAGCTGAAAGGAACCTTCGATAAATCGTGCGCTTCTTAAATACCATTACAACATGGAATAAAATCCACATGGATCGTTGGTTATAAGGAAACACATATCTGTACCAAATCGTATTGCATCGTTAATTATATTTAGATATAGTGTAGCAGTAGCTTAATTTTAGCCTTCTGGGTTGACGACTTTATGTAATTATAACGCTAAGCAATTTTAGCCTTACCGTTAACATGTTTACTAAATTAGACTCTCGATCACTTTGTATATATTTAGAACTTCTATCAATGAAGGCATCGAAAAATCTATTACTTTACATAGTATGAGATCATAAAATCTCTAACGAGTCAGATCGAGTCCTTGCCATGTCTCTTTACGCCTCAGATCAAAATCAGACTTTAATCTCACACCCGACCTCCTGCTTCGTAGAAAATAAATCACTCACAATTGCCTTTCAACATCACTGCAATCCAATGAAGTTAACCACACCTTTTCCTCGTGGCGTGCTCAATTCGAAGCCTCCTCATTAGTTCTGATTTTCGTATGTCGAGGCACCTTCGTTGTCACCTCTTCCGGCTAGTCTGCGCCGTGATGAAATTGCAAAGATTACTTCAGGTTCGCGGGATAAACTTAACTTTGAGTGCTATTTTAGCATCTGTCTCCTTCCATCACCCTTGTGCTACAAGCAAACCTCTGCGGCAGATGAAGCTAAAATTTATATAACTAGCCAATCCCGAACTGGTATACGATTTACGAGAGAACTCATAATCGGCGTGGAATTTCGGTCGATCACAGGGAAATACCTCCATCTTTTGTGAAGGCCTTGGCTGATGAAATAGCATTATTGATCTCAATTTGGGATGACCTAACTCTTTATGTGTTGAATAGCCAGGTCGATTTTTGGGAGATCGCGGCGCTATTCGAGCACGAGTCGTCGTTGGCCTTTGAGGAGTTGACCTTTTGGTTGGACATGATGCATATCGGGTGCTTTAGGCCGTGACACGACAGCTAGTTGTTTGCGACTTCACGAAGGCCAGAAGCAAATTACTGCTCCTTGAAACATGATTACACTTTTTGTGGGCCTACAGGTTCGACTTAAGCGAAAACTTTAATGGAGCCCAGCGTGATGGTCGTCGCTCGATAACATCTGGGAGGCCCGATTATTTCAATCGGCGTTACCGGCCCGAATGCGGCTCTGTGATCAATTGGGCCACATTGCTAAAGAATCATGTCTCCAATTCCATTCTCAGTGTTTTAATAAATTGTACTCTGCATCTAATGGAAGGATAAAGTGGTTACTTGATTCGCGCTTCTCACTTAATATCACGGATGATCTTTCAATATATCTATTCATTCAAAATATGATGGGCCTTGAAGTAATTCTTGGTGATGGCTCGGGTTTGGCAGGTCTCACATATTGGTTCTTTGAAAGCTGCACTCTCCTCAAGGAACTTTACATTTGCATGATACTCTTTGTGTTTCGAACCTTTACCACATAAAAATTTAATTTCCGTTCATCATCTCGCCCCAAACAAAATAATGTCTTTGTTAAATTTCATCCTTTATTTTCTTGTGAAGGACCGCCGGGGCGATTCTCTTAAAAGGGCGTAACGATGGAATCTACACACGCTAAGATGAATAGCATAAGGTTGCTAGTAGCATGAATAGACTTTTATTGGTGGATGGCTCAAGCGTCTTGGGCTTCCTTCTATTAAAATTGTCCATCATCTTGTTAAAAATTTTCTCTTCCTATTTCTTCAGACTAAAACTTTGTCTTCACTATGTCATTCATGTTCTATCAATAAAGCTCATCAACAACCCTTCGTGTCAATAAGTCTCCAAAGTCATGAGCCACTTGAATATTTACTTTGATATTGGGGGTCCTGGCGGTTATCTTTGGAATTGATGGATCAAGATATTACCTTATTTTTGTTGATCATTATACAAGAATATATATGGTTTATCAATGGTCACTAATCCAGGGTGTTTAAATTTTCCACATTTCAAGCGGTTTGTTGAAACCCACTTTCCAAAAATCAATCAAAACACTATACTCCGACAATGTTAGTGAGTTATTGCTTTAAAATCATATCTACCATTCATGGCATAACTCACTACACTTCTTGCTCCCACACACATAACAAATGTGTTGTCTTTGAACGTCTTCATAAGTAATCGTTGAAAGCAGGCCTTACCTCCTTCGCAGTGCCCCATCTTGATTTCTCTTATTGACATATGCCTTTAAGCAACTACCACCTCATAAACAGACCCACACCTCTTCTTCAGTAAAAATCACCTTTTGAAGTCCTTTTTGGTCAAACGCAAATTATTTGAAATTAAAAAAATTGGATGCCATTGTGTCCTCTCGCATTTCTGCTCAAATAAAATCAGTGAATCCAAGCTGTCTTTCGGCTGTTCACCAACTCAAAATGCACACAAGTGTCTTGAACCTCAAACAAAAAATTTCTCTTCTCCGTTACGTGTTATTTGATCCTAAGATCAACTGAAATTTCTCAACATAGGTCTTTTCGTATAACTCAGAAACCTGCACTTCTCCCCATTTCTTCCTCTGTGCTCACCAGTCATAGTTGCCATCATCAGGCGCCCGGCGCACCAAAGATCATTGCAACCTTCTAAGGTTCACTCCGCCATTCTCACGACCCTCCTCGTGCACTTTCTGACCCTCCGTTCTTTACTACGACCTGCCCATTTATAAATTCCATCTCATCCAACTCCTCCTTAGATGATACTAGATCGGCTTCTCCCTTAAATCTTCCATCCCACTCTCCTATTCCTACCTGCATACCCATCTAGGTCCAGATTTTCTCCTCCATCTTCTGATTTCACAAACCCTCCTCCCTAAACCGACATCTCCTAACGCACTCATAACATGACCACAAGATCAATGAACCAAATCTTCAAACCCAAATAGATCCATATAGTGTCCAAACATCCTCTTCCCCAAACCATTGAGCCAACCAGTGTGAGCCAAGCCATTTCTCAACCTCACTGTCATGAGGCCATGTCCACTGAGCTCACTGCTCTAATGAAACATGTGACTCGGGGACTCAGTTTTACTCAATTCTCAAACTCAGACACCCGTGGGCTGTAAGTGGGTCTTCCGAGTAAAAAGGCATGTTGATGGATCCGTGGACAGATTCAAAGCCCGTCTAGTTGCTAAGGGTTATGATCAATGCCCTGGTATTGATTACAAAGAAACCTTTAGCCCTGTGGTCAAACCAGCAACTATTAGAATCAGATATCTATCATTGGCCATGAAAGGGTAGTGGGATTCGAGGCAATGGATGTCAACAATGCCTTTCTAAATGGTGCATTAACCGAGATCGTTTTTACGGGCACAACCCTGTGTGGTTCAAGGACTTGTCCAAACCTAACCATGTTTTCGTGTTAAAAAAGGTGATTTACTTGCCAAACAAGTCTTACGGGCTTGGTACACAAAGACTCAAAATGTCATTCTTAAATGGTTTTCATAATTCCAAGGCCGATTCCTCCCTCTTCATTTACAAATATAGCTCTAATCTTTGTTATTTTAGTTTATGTTGATGATCAAGTGTTATTACCTAAATAATTCAATTCTCGTGGCCAATATTATTAAGCAACTGGGTGATATGTTTTCTCTCAAGGATATGGGTTCTCTTCAGCTTCGTGGATTGAAGTAATTCTACTCTGCCGGGCTTATTTCTCTCACAACATAAATTATGTTCGTGATCTTTTAGCCAACACAAGTATGAGTGGAGCTAAAGATGTCTTAACCCCTTTCTCTACAACTCAATCCCTTCAATTGATTGATGGCATTGCTGCCGTGGACAACTCCGAGTTTCGTAGAATAATTGGCCACCTTCAATACCTTTCCTTGACACGTCCCGACATCTCATTTGCAGTCAACAAACTATCTCAGTTTATGCACAAGGCAACTACAAATCACTGGACAGCAACAAAAAGGCTTCTTCACTACTTAAAGCAAACCATTTTTCATGGTATTTAGATCCACAAAGCTGGCCTTCCCATATTAAGAACATACTCCGATGCCGACAATATCGAAATGGATGACCGCACGGCCAACCCCGCTATATCACGGCTCTAATCCCATTTCTTGGAGCTCAAAGAAACAACGAGCCATTGCACGATCCACAACAGAGGAACTAGCATTTCCAGTCACATAATCTCCCCAAACGCGTAGATAACAATCCCTGAGCCACACATCTCTTAGCCCTACAATCATTCGCGCATGAAACATATTCAAATCGACCTTCACTTTGTGCGTGACTTAGTGCATAAAGGAAGCCTCCAAGTTAAACATGTGCATACTCAAGACCAAATAGCTTATCTGTTAACAAAGTCATTGTCAAGACAACGCACGGAATTGCTACGTAACAAGATTGGTCTTGTCGATGGAAGCTCAATCTTACGGGGGCGTATAAGGGAAGCACATGTCTAGCCTCAAATCATGTTCTGTCATTAATTCTATATTTGAATGTAATTGTAACAGTAGCTTAATTTTAGCCTTACCGTTGACCAACTTTATGTAATTGTAAATAAAGAGTTTAATTTTTTAGCCTTACCATTAACATGTTTACTAAATTAGACTCTCAATCACTCTGTATATATTTAGAACTTCTATCAATGAAAGGCATTGGAAAATCTATTACTTTACATTGGTAACCTTTTCGTACTTTTCACATGCATGGCGATATGCATCACTCTTCCCTTCCCTCTATAAAAATCCTATCCCTTTCCCATGTACCATGCACGCTTAAAGCATTTTAGTCGACTTTCCTTTAAACTTTATCTATGCAACATAGGGTAACCATGGATTCAATCATACACATTTTCATATAAACATATATATATATATATATAAAATATATATACATAAACATTTAATTTACAGGAAAACCATAAATCATGCTTATAAAACTATGGAAACTATAATCATTTCATATTTTCTCAACATAATTAAAGCCAAGAAACCACATTTCCTTTTCATTTAAACATTTATAACATATATATGAAAAGATATATATTTGTAAAACATTAATATATATATTTACAAACATTTACGTTTCCTCACCTTAGTTATTTAAGCCTTTTTTCCTCCTTTAAAACTTTCCATGTTTGTCCTTAATCACTTTCCTCCTACAAGTCACATTATACATAAAAATCCATTAACATTCATACCTTGGGTCAATATTCAATTAAACCATTAACTATAATATACTTTCTATTAAATTAGAAAGCAAACTTAAGCCTTTTCTTATTCAACTTAATCTCAACTTAACCAATCTACTTCCAATTAAACTGTCTATGACAATATCATTACAAGCCTTAAATCAAGCCATTAGCATGCTTAAAGTGAAACCCATAATGCCCTTCACCTTAGCAACATTACATTTATACCTTAATCAATTCTTTTCTCTTAAAACTTAATTCTAATACATTCCATTAGGTATTTAATCACCCTTAATTGATTAAAATAAATTGAAACTCAACTTTTCCATACTTTTCCTAGGGTGGACGAATCCTACATGTCACACATTCATCATTATTTCTTCAATTTCTTCCATTTTCTTTCAAAAATTACATTTAACAATTCCTCAAATGCCATTGATTCAATGAAACTAAATCAAACCAATGCATGTCCAATTAAACCCTCTCTTGCCCGAAATTTACAACCCTTATAATCTCACTCTTTCTTTTCAAATTCTTAACAAAATCAACATAGAATCATGTCAATTTAATAGCTAAAGCCTTAACATAACTCAATTGAGGGTTTAGATAAATAAATCTATAAAACCCTAATTGTTTACCTTAATAGTTTTGGTGTCTTGATGTTAACTTGCATTCAAATGAAATCTCTTGTTCAAATCTACATAACGAAGCAAGAAACCCATTTTACACCATCATATAACCATTTCCCTCCATTAACCTTCAAATTCATACTAGTAAGTGATCTCACCTTAAAAACTTGATTTTTCACTTAGATTTGATCTAGGGTACTTCATGGATACATGAACACTTGAAATGGACTTGAAATGGCATGAGAATTACTTTGATTGGCTTGGAAAGGGGCTGCCTGTTGTTCCCTGCATGGACGTGAAGTGCTTCTTGGCTTCACTTTGGCCTAAATTGTCTCACCCGTAAGCACACCCACAACCAAGCCAAATGCTTTCATGCCGAATTTTCCCTCCAATTGTCCTTAAATTAATAACATGCCATTGGTTAGCATCCTTGAATTCTAATTGGTCAATGTGTAACCATATAATCCAAAAGCAATCGAAACCACTTTATTTTCCATAAAATCCCACTAACTTGAACCATAGTTAGCCTTAACTAACTCTCATGGTTTGCTAACACAAATATCCTTTTAACTTTAGCTAACTTTAACTCATAAACTAACCAAAGTTAAGTTAACTACTTTATGACAATTATCAAAGTTAATGGCAAGCTCTCATAGGTCATTTCTTAATCACATGGATCACCAAGCTTACATGGCACCATTCCATTGGTTCTTGCTTTGCTTACTTAAATTAGTCTTACTCATTAAATGACTTAAATGCCCTCCTTGAAAATAATACCCCTATACCGATAAGACTCCGAAAATATTCCATGACCGTTCAATCATAAAATTGACCATGGAATACTCTAATTAAACTTATTTCCTATCATGAACATACTTTAAAAATACTTAGGTTACAAGGAATATTTTAAAACTGTTTTGTAAAAGGGCATTTTCGCATAAATCGTCTGATGCTTCAAAACCCCTTTAAACGAATTCCGCGAAACTGCTTCAGCTTTCTTTAGACTCAATACATTATTCTGAACACTTTTGATTTTCGAGGCTCGTTTTTCGAAAATTACTATTCATTTGACCGTTTCCATTTAAATACATAACTTATCGAAAACGAAATTTACTTTTCATCGAAGCAGTAAATTCAGGGTCTTGCAAACCTTTGATAAGTTGACCTAACATTCTTCAAGCCTAAAGGCATCATATTATAACAATATAGCCCGTGTGGTGTAAGGAAGGTTGTTGTCTCTATGTCAGGTGGATGCATTGGAGTATAGTGATATCCAAAGAAAGCATCCAGAAACGATAGTATTCCGTGCCTGGCTACGACATCAACAATCTGGTCTATACGTGGCAAAGGGAAGCTATCTTTTGGGCATGCCTTGTCAAGGTTAGTGCAATTCACACATGCTCTCCATTTTCCTCATTTCTTTGGAACCACCACCACATTGGCTAGCCATTTGGGGTATTTTACTTCTCTAATGAAACTTACCCCTAGCAAGTTATCTACTTTTGTCTTAATGATCTGATGGCATTCTGGGTAGAAAAGCCTCACCTTCTGCCTTACTGGTCTTGCCATGGGGATAATATTTAGTTTGTGAGAGGCCACCGCTAGGTTAATCCCAACCATATCTGAGTCGCTCCAAGCGAATACATCTATATTGTTCAACAACACAAGTCATAACTGCTCACTTTCTTCATCGAACAGGAGAGAACTGATGTATGTGAACTTTTCCGGCCCATCTAACGTTACTTTTTCTAGAGAATCTACAACTGGTGGATCATTTTCTTCCGTCCTAAGTTAGGTGGTGAACTGTGGATCAAGCACATCAGGGTTTTATCTTCGTGAGAGGATTTTCAAGGCTCTTCTCCCATTTAAGTTCCTGTATAGATAGTTGATAACACTGCCTTGAGGCTAGTTGACTGCTTATAAGGTCAACCTGTCCAATGTTAGTTAAATAAATGATCATTTGGTGGTAGGCCAAAGGGATAGCTTTCATCGAGTGCAGCCAGGCTCGCCCCATTATGGCGTTGTAAGGACCTAAGTCATTGATGACGGAGAACAGAACTTGCTTAGCTACTATCCCGGCTATCACAAGGAGCATGACATCTCCTAGTGTTATGGTAGTTACACTGTTGAAATCAAAGAGGATCCGTTTGGCTGAGTTTAGCATGTCTAAAGAAAGTTTCATCCGCTCGGCGTAGTCGCAATAAGTCTCGCTTTTCATCATAGATCTACCAAGACTCTATGCACATCAAAAAATCGTTAATACAAAGGGTGAGTACTGAGCATCATACAAGTATAATAACTCTTTCGTCGATGTGAGGAGAATACGCTATCTATCGTCAGTTCCCTATATCTAGCTCGTATGGGATAACATTTACCCTAGCTTGACTATGGTGGCTCAAGAGATTCTTCAGGCGCCCGATCAAGTACTACCATTGGGGACGTGGCCACCTAGTATATAATCTATGGTCGGTTCGATTTTGATCTAAGGTTACACTAGCTATTATAAGTCCGCAGTCACTCTAAATCGCACCCTTGGATCAAGTTCCTCGATATACCTCCCGAGGTGTCTGCGCTTTTGATTAGCCACCTAAGAAACTTTTTAAAGCCGCAAGACTGGCCGCCTCATGCTGATGGTCTCTATGATAATCACGCCTCAAGGATTTGTTTCTTTGGGAGGGATCTGTCTAGATCGGTGGAGGCCATTTAAATTCTGGCAGATCGCGAATGATGGGCATAACCTCTCATAAGAGATGTTTAGGGGAGTGAATTGCAGGGGCTCTTTCTTTTTTTGTAACTGATCACAGGATCGATTTCGGTCTCTGCTTTGACCTTCCTTGGTGTTAGACGACTTTTTCTCAGACGACTTATTTTCTTAGGCTGGCTGGTTTGCAAGCATGACAGTTTGAGTTGCTGCTTGGATATTGTCCTCCAGCATTGAGTACCTATCATCCCGCCTGTATAATTCTTCCATTATCGCCAGCTGATCTAAAGATAACGATTAGAAGAAAGGGGTCGATGGCCCAAAGATTCTCCTAATGTTTTGGAGGATCAGATCCCATGCCATAATGACTCTATCTACTGGATGGCTTGCCTAAACCTCCTCAGGAAGTCCATTGATTTTTCTTCCTGTTTGAGAATAGTTTATAGGGAACTGATGTCTCTCTTTTGTCGCACCGAGCAAAGGTACCATGATATGAATGTGGGCCATAGTTCATTGAACAAATTTTTTGAATAGCATAGGAGCTTGTAAACCAAGCCAATGCGAGCCCTTGTAAACTAGCCTGAATACTTTGCATAACAACTTGGCCATTGCCTAGTATTTAGTGTCATCGCTTGATTATAATGACATATGGTCGTGAAGGGTTAACGGGCTTACCGAACGTGGTGAAAGATGGAATGGCAAACCCGCGGGGTGGTGTTGACTGGATTTCAAATACACCAAACTGTGCAAACAAAGTTATGACTCATCTACTGAGGACTAAATAAGTCCCAAACAACGGCGCCAAAAACTTGTTAACTAAAATATGTATATACAACCATGCTGCTACGAATTACCAGACTATTATCTAATCCCCAGAATTCGCCAAAAACTTGTTGATATCACAACTTATATAACTTGTATGCTCATAAGAAGAATTGTTTTGTCACTAAACTCATTTAAAATTTTAGTTTGGTCTTAAAAACTGCAAGTTCACAGGTCATACAAGTAATAAAGTTGACCTGTAAGTCCGGATATCGTTCCCACAGAGATCAAAAAGAATTTAAACTTCAACTACCCCAACTACTCAAGTTCTAGACTTTTTAAACTTCCATTTCAGAAAAAATTTAGTAACCTAATAAGAATTTTAATAACTGGAATACCACATTTAAAATAAATGGAAAAATTTAAATCCTAAATAATATAAACCGGATCGAACCGCATTGCCGGAAGTAGACACTGGATTTTTACCGCTATGAAATTAGCACAATTCCTTTATCATAATCTCATTTCTATTTTCCTCGAAGTTGAATCGAATTTGTTATAGTATAGTTTGGATTCCTCCTCTAACCATACTTTTCACTAAGTAGAGATTCGTGTTCATTTATTGATTCGTTTTAAGGCCAAGTAGGTGTTCGGAACCAACAAAATTTATAACCTAGGATTCCTACTACTGACGTAGCAAAGCTACTCGCAAGATAGTTGGCTCTACTAGCCGAAACACGATGTGTTCTTCGTGAGAGAAGAGTTACAAGGCATTGAAAATACGCTTCCCGTTGATTTATGGAGTGTGTGGAAACGCTAGAATGGTTGCAAACTCGAAATAATCAAGTAAAGTTAAGAGAAATCCTCAAGTCTCTGGTCACCAGCTTAAAGTTCCCAGTTAACCGACATGTGTTCTGCCTTTTCCTCGCTGGGGAGCATGACATATAGTCATCTCCAACCCGGGATCTTCATTTAGCTTTAAACCTAAACCCTAAGAGTTTTCCTTTGAAAGATGGCATTTCTTTAGGCATAAATGTCCCTAGAAGGAAACACATCTCAAAACCCTACCCTAATTTATTAACTAATGGGAGACAACTAACTGGCCTCGGGATCTAGTGAAAGTATCCACGAACCCAAAAAGCTTGCCAAATACACATTAAAGAGAGCATGCTTAAGAGATTTTAACCTACGGTGAGAAGCAGGCACAAATACCCTTAAACACAAACATGAAGAGCATGAGAACATGCACTTAAGTCTAAAAACAACACCTAAAGGACCTTCCCTTTCATGATCGGGTATTAGCTACATCCCTTGATTTGTCAAGGGTGTTTGGCTACCAAGAAAGTGAAGGAAGAAGAAAGAAAATCATCAACAATGTAGGAGGAAGCTGTAATCGACCGATTGATCGAAAGCAACAAAAAAGTTGATTTGACATGTTAAAGACTGAAGCTTATAGGTGCTCACAAGAAAGGAAATTACAAAAGTGTGTTAAATAACCAAAATTACATAAGGGCAAACTTGTATAAAACCACTAACAAGTGAATCAAAAAGCAAATAAAAGAAGACAGGAGCAAGTGTTTGGTGTGTTACTTACAATTGGCAACTCGCAATTTCGCAGAACTCCGCGAATTTGCAAGTTGCAAACTTTTGCAACCCTGCAAAATTTGTGCTCTTTCTTCAAGATATGTTCCAAATTTCCTCCGTTTGATCATGGTCTTGAATTCGCCTAATCATCATGTTTGAATCGAAAATGAGGAATTAGAGGCATTTGACTCAAGAAAACTACTAAAAATAGCTACAAAAAATGATAAGTAGCAAAGTCGATCCCAATGTAACAATCAGCTATCGTCGACATTACACAAAAAAGAGCATAAAACCTGCTATAAACAAGGCTCAATAGTGCACTATTTGGGTACTAATCACTCCCCCCAACCGAGACATTGCTAGTCCCTTAGCAATGATAAAAAGAAGGAAGATCCTGTAGGATATGTTTATGCAAAAATGGAATGTTTGTTGAAAAAGCATCTTCTAATAATGCCCAACCTTTAGTATGATCAATTAGACTCTCAGATAGAAGACCTCACTGGGAGAGAACAAATGCCATACAGGCAAGTTTAAGGGTAGCACTATTCCGCTGAAATCAACCTAAGTTCCCACCAAAATCTGTTTTTAGGTGATCATTGTTCAATAAGCTGCAGTTACTCCCCCCAACCAAATCCATCGCTAATGCCTTAGACATGTTGACCAACCTAAATAGATTTAGTTCCTCACTTATTTCATAGTTCATTTGTTTTGCAGGGTGTAATGCTGAAAACTTGACTTCACCAAACTCTGTGTAACGGGGATCCACTGACAACTCCCAACCAACTAAGGTTTAGGGCACTGGCTGTGCTGATCTTTCGACCACAAACTCTTCGTGTCTCAATTCTGTGCACTTCCTGGATGGTTTCGAGAATTCAGCACCTACAACTCACTAAACTCCACCTATCCACCCATGTAGCAAGAACTAAGTCTATGACTCCATCCGCCTGGTTTAGGGTACCAAAGCTTAAAGGCTTGCCAGAGACTTCTGACTCTCATTTCTAGTTTCAAGGCAAGCCAGCCGTGGCTTTACTCTATCTCTTTCTTTCTTTGTCTTTCTTTTCTTTTGAAGACACATCGCCTTTCATTCTCGGGGAACTCTAACCTATTATGGGTCGTCAATGAAGCTAAGGTCTTATTTTGTAAAGTGTGAATGCAATTTTTTAGAGAATGGTGGAAGATGTAAGTAATTACTGTGGTTCAATCGACCAAAAACTCAATCAGGCATGGAACCATTCTAGCATTTGGTATTATATAGTGCTTCAACTTTTCAACTTACAAGAAAGGCAAAATCACAAATGTAGGGTCAAAATGAGATGCAAAAGTATAGAAAAATAAATTTGTATTATATATATCAAGGTAAATTTACAAAATTTTTTTACTTTTTGGTAAAGAAGTAATAAAGAAGCCTCTATATAAACACAAAAAGCGGCTTCACTGGGCATGAAGTACTAGTAAACTAAACCAAAGATGAACATCACTCAACACTAACTATCCTAGTAATAGAACGAGAAAGGCAGCGGAGGAAGTGGTACCTCCTCAATTAAGGTCGAGAGAGTTTGGTCCTCACCTGCAAACAGGCACCAGAGTGGCTGATAACACGCGTTGCCAACACAAAGAAAACAAGTCACCCAACTGGATCACAATGTATCATTAACAAATGGAAACCCAAACAAGACGTAATCAATTAAATTGGTGGCTTGAGACACCGCAGGAGCCACTCTAAATGGCGAATTTGAGGTCCGTATGAGAATTTCCTCCCTGTCCGCAACTGCTGCTACACAACATGTATTTCACTCAGTCCATTGACCTGAACACTCATTATCATTTGACTGGCAGTCTACACAACTATCAAAGCCGTGTTGAACGATGAATGGTCCAATCCATCTTGAGCGATGAATGGTCCAATCCATCTTGATTTGAGCTTGCCCGGAAAAAGGTGGAGTTTGGAGTCATAGAGTAGGACTTGGTCCCCCTGGTTGAAGTTCTTCCGGGTTATGAGCTGATCATGCCACTTCTTTAATTTGTCCTTCGCAATTTTCGAATTGAAGTAGGCGTCATTCCTGAGCTCCTCTAACTCATTGAGATCAAGGAGTCTCTAAGGCCAACTCTTCCCATGTCTAGATTCAATTTTTGTTGCCCGCCATGCTTATATTCGATTTCAGGCGGTGCTTGAGGGCCTTGCCATAAACTAGGCCGTAGGGGGGGACATTCAAGGATGGTCTTGTATGTTGTGCAGTATGACCACAAAGGAATCCGGAAGCGAGACCAATCCTTCCCTATTTGAAGTTCACCACTTTCATCGGTATAGTCTTGATTTCCACGGTGGCTAGCTTAACTTTGGCCCGCTGATGCGAGGATGATAAATTGGCCACTTTGTGCTTGACACCATACTTAGTGGAGATTCTCAAGGTTTGTTCTGAAATGTGAACCTCCATCAGCGATTATGGCTGAGACTCGAGATGCGGAAGAAAATGTTCTCGTGGGAGCTTGATACGGTCTTGTGGTGTATTTGCTCTCTGCGACCGCTGCTTCCACCCGTTTGACCTATAGTCGGCTCTGCGAGGATGTAAGTATGCAGGAAAGGAAGTGGGAAATGGTCAGTAAAGTCGATGCCCCAGACATCAAATAATTCAATAACGAAAATAGGATTGATGGCATCGTATGACGGCGAGATTTTCTGACCTTTGGCATTTGTAGCATTGTTTGCATATGGTATAGACATCCTTAAATAAAGATGGCCCGATAGAGCACCTTTTAACTTTGCCATTCTGGATTTGGGAAGCAAAATGACCCCACCGAGCCTTGTCATGGCGGTGGTGAGTATCCTGATTTGTTCTCCTTCCGGCACACACCTTCTGATTATTTGATCGGCCATGATATTTGAACAAATAGGGCTCTTCCCGATTAGTAGGAATGGATTTTTGCATGGAAGAACTGCCTTGTCTGTGCTTTCCATTACGTTGGCAACTCCGTGCACCGAAAGTTGGCGATGTGGGCGAACAAGAGCCCAGCATCCCTGCAGTAGAGACTCCTGGGGTCGTTAAAGGTGGGGTTATAGGTGTTGTGTCTTTATGGATTAGTCGGAGAGGTGATCGGCAACAACATTTTCTACCCATTTTTATCCCGATTTGTAGGTTGAATTCTGTAGGAGGAGGACCCTTTGATGACTAAGCTTTGGCATTTTTGCTTAGTGAAGCCGGATATTTCAAAGGTTGAATGGTGTGAATGATTATTTACGCCTAACAAAATAAGCCGCGAAACTGTCAAGGGCAAAACCTTCACGCTGCAAATCTTTCTCAGTGGTAGTGAAATTCCTGCAGGCTTCATTCGATGTTTTGCTAGCATAGTAAACCACACTCTGGTTTTCCTTTTGTCCTTTGTCGAGGTACCTTTCAAGCCAGCGAGGTCACTTGCATCGCACACATAACCTCGAAGAATGGTACCCAGTTAGAGTATTTCGCTATTGGTGCGATGGTTAAATAAGCGCGAGTTCTTGAGCTACGACATTACGAATCGAATTGAAGCGTAACATCTTTTCCAAAAGCATAAAGTGGCTTGCGATTTTGAGAAGTCAGATATGAACCTCTGTAGAAACGCATGCCCCAGCGCCTCCACAGTCTTAACATTTGTAGGTTATGGCGGTTTGGAAATCGAGTCAACTTTGCTATCAACTTCAATCCTTCTGCGAAATGATATGCCCCAATACAATGCCTTGGTACGACCATAAAATGGCATTTCTCCCGATTGACTTTCAGGTTTTTCTCACATGCACTGTGCGGGATGGTTCTAGGTGGTAGGCCTCCCTCAGAAATTCTCTCCATAATTTGTAATATCATCCATGTAAACCTCCATAATACGTTCTACTAAATGGCCCGAAAATGCGAGCATACATCGTTGAAATGTGGGGGGCATTACGAGGCCCGAAGGGCATCCTCACATGCGTACGGTGCGAATGGGCCAGTGAAAGTTGTCTTTTCGATGCGGCGATCTCAATTTAAGTATCTTTGAATAACCATCCAGGAAACAATAGAAGGGGTAGCCAGAAATCCTCTCAAGCAATTGATCCATGAATGGAAAAGGAAAGTGATCTTTTCGTGTTACTTCATTTAACCTGCGATAATCAATGCATACCCTCCACCCTGTAGTAAGGCGAGTGGGTATCTCCTCTCCTTTTTCATTAAGCACCGTGGTTATCCCTGATTTCTTAGGTACTACCTGGGTTGGACTAACCCAGGTGCTGTCTGATATTGGGTAAATGATGCCAACTTGCAGCAGCTTTAAGACTTATGCTCTAACCACTTCTTGCATATGTGGGTTCAGCCTTCTTTGTGGTTGCCTCAGCGACTTGCCTCTCCCCAAGTAGATGTGGTGGGTGCAATGGGCTTATGCCCGCTAGTCGGGAAATTCTCCACCCGAGGCTTTAACACATTACATTTTAGGACTTACGGCGGGCTACCCTCCTGTCTTGCGGTCTTTGACAATTCAGAAATGACCGGACATTGTTCATGGTCTTCGATTAAGCATACTTTAGTTCCACGAAGCAAAGTTGAGATACAATTTTCTAGGGCTCTTTGATTTCCTCCAGGTGCGATGGCAAAATTTCATTTCTTCTTCTCGATATCATATGCGGATTTCATGTGACTTCTTCTGCTCTTACGCACCTCGATCAACTCTTCATTTTAGTATATCCATCATACCTGGCGATCGACTTGTTCCTCGGGATGGTCATCGATGATGCATGCTTCTTCTGGGTCATCTTTTTTCGGTTGCATGTGCTTTTTACTTAGGTGAAAGATGTTGAGCTCTAAAGTCATGTTTCCAAAGGTTAGTTGCATGACACCATTCTGTGATTGATAATTGCATTAGGTGGCCAAAATAGTGCTTCCCAAAATGATAGGTGCATAATTGGCCCATACAGCTGCTTTGGTTTTGTGTAAGTACAACAAAATCTTGGATAAAGTAAAATTTGTCCACTTGAATCGGGACATCCTCCAGCTGTCCTTTGGTATTTTAATCAATAACTTCTATCAGCGAGAAAGTGTGATGGAGGAGGTGGCTTTAGCTCCCCTGACATTTGCTGTACATTGAATAGGGGAGGAGATTCACACTTGCTCCCAGATCTAACAGTGCTTTCTTTACACAAGTGCCCCCTATATTGACTGAGATGGTCGAACAACCTGGATCTTTATATTTCACTGGAGTCTTGCATTGGATAATGGCACTGACTTGTTCAGTTAGGAAGGCTTTCTTGTCAATGCTCAACCCCTTTTTTGGTATTACGCACAGTCTTTAGAAATTTTGCATAGTAGGGACTTGCTTGATCATGTCAAGTAGGGGAATGTTGACGCTACTTGCCTCGAAACTACAAAATTTCAGCGATTAATGGACTTCTTTTTGGTTTTTAATGGCGAGGGAAGGTGGGGATGGCTTATTTTCCGCGATCGGCTTGCTCATCACCTCCTGCAGTTCGGTGTCGATAGCTTCCTATTCGTCTGTGCCTTCGGTGATGGCTTTGTAAGCTGCTGCCACTTCTTAGAGTGTGATTGCCTTGACATCATTCGATTTGGAATTGGTCAGCGGGCGAGCTCTCTTAGTATATCCTTGGGGTTTGGTTGTTTTTCGGAGGAAGTTTTCCTTTTCTTGCATCACATTCTTCTGGTCGACCTAGAGATTGAGTACTCTGGTCATCTAATCTTTTGTTGGTATGCCTTCCAGCGTTCGATTTTTGTGTTCGAGCATTCACGGGTCTTACGTTTCTTCAGCGGTGACCCTCTTTACCTTTCGAATTCACGATGGCTTCTGGTGACGAGGGTGGGGTTTGATCTTTCTTGTGAACTGTGGAGTGAAGGTGGGTTTTGGCTTCCATGATAAAGTGGGTGGTTCCTCGATATATGAGCGGTAGGTATTCCCGTATGGAGCATTTGTTGGGTGCTACTTTGATCCAGCTATGTTTTTTGCTCTTCTTGTGAATCTACAGTGAGGAACTGATTGGACATTGATCTCATGATGACTAGTGGATTGGCAATTAAGCGAGTTGGAGAAGTGCGGGTGGTTGATTCTTTGTACTTCATCGCGATTGTGATTCTAGCTCTTCGATCTTCTGGTCAAAGAAGATAGCTTGGCTTTCATTTCCATTTCCTTTGATAGTGAAAAAATGCCCTTTTAGTTCAGCGAGGGCCTATGTGCATCGGTTTCACGGGGTTTAGTTCATCCCAAGCTTTGGAGGTCTCAGCAACATAGTTGAAATCCATGGCTTCATTGGATTTTGTTGAGGAAGTTCCCCTGCACATGGTTTTCGAGAGGATTGTTTCATGGAAGGGGACATTCCATCGTAGAAATGGTTCTGACATCCATGTATCAAAGCCATGATGAGGGCATGCAACGTGGTTTCAGATACCTTCCCGGCCTTGATAAAATCTTTCTTGTCATGGTGCAGGTGTAGATCTTCCTCTTAGGGTTGTTGGTCTTATGGCTTGGCTGAAGAACTTCTTCAAAATTCAGCTGTCGACCAGTTCTTTGATGGTCCTTGGCCTTAATGAATTAAGCCAAATTTTGTATATCTTTGAGTGTGAGAAGAAAGCCTTTAACGAGCAAGTCACATATCGAATACACCTTCCTTGAAAGCCCGTACAAACTTCCTCAAAATCCGAATATGTGTGTATAGATTTTCATTTTCCATACCATGAAAAGTCGGGGTGGGGCACGAATAAGATCTCCTTGCCACATCCTCTGCCGGGGTATAATGATGAGGTGCACTCACCCTTGGTGGGTAATGTGATCCCTCATTGATACAGCGTACTCCTGGAGTTCATGATGAACCCCTGTTGGCTTTCTAGCGCTCTTCGGGTGGGGTCTCAGTCGATTGGTGTGCGAGTAACTTCCTGACCCTCCTCAATTGAAGCACCTGGCCTTTCCAATATGCATGATGTTTACGTCCCCTTTGCATAAGGCGCTATGATCACACCACAAGCGAGAAACCAGCAAAAACTAGACTAATAAAAAAAAGGTTGTTAGTTTAGCTAAAATCAAAACAATGGTAAAAGTGCGCCTGGGAAGTTTTGAGCTCCTGCGTTAATCTTCGAAATTCCCTGCGGAGTGAGCTGCAAGTGGGGAAAAAATGATAAAATAAAGAAATGAGATTGCACCAAAACTTATGATGTGAATCACAAGTTCAACGCGCTCTTTCTCACTGAGGGCACCATCCCGAACAGCGAGGCCATTTGATTCGTTACTATAGGCCAAGTAGGTGTTCGAATCAACAAAATTTATAACTAGGATTCCTACTGCGGCGTAGCAAAACCTACTGCGATATAGTGGCTCACAGGGTCGAACACGAGTGGGTTTTCTTAGTGAGATAAGAGTTCTGAGTGCATTGAAAATAGTGCTTTCGTTAGTTTATGGAGTGTGTGGAGAAAGCGATTATTAACAGATGGTTTATGGCCAGAAATAAGCTGATAAAAGTTAAGAGAAATCATGAAGTCTGGGCTATGAGCTTAAAGTTCTAGGTTAGCAGGCAATATTACTCGAGTCTTTCCTCACGTTGGGGGCATGACATATAGTCATCTCGAGCCAGGATCTTCATTAGCTTTAAAACCCTAAACCTAGAGTTTTCCTTTTGAAAGATGGCATTTCTTGCAGGCATAAATGTCCACTAGTAGTGAAAGCACTTCTCAAAAACCACACACTCACGATAACTAATAGGAGACAACTTCTTTGGGCCTCGAGTGGATCTAGTGAAGTATCCCTGCCCGAACCCCGAAAAAACATAAATACACATTAAAGAGAGCATGCTTAAGAGATTTTATCTATGGTGAGAAGCGAGGAGCCTGAAATGCCCTTAAACCTGAGCTTGAAGGCATGAGAACATGCGGCTAAGCCTAAAAACAACACCCGGTGGCCTTCCTTGAGGATCGGGGTATTAGCCAAGCATCCCACTTGATTTGTCATCATCGAGGGTGTTTGGCTACAAAAGAATCTTGGTGAAGGAATAAGAAGAAAAATCACCCGACGACGAGAGGAGGAAGCCGTGCTGTGATTGATTGGCTCGACAAAAGTTAATTTGATTACAAGAAGTACTGAGCTTATATAGGAGCTCAGTAAAAGGAAATTACAAAAGTGTGTTAAATAACCAAAATTACATGAGAGTAAACTTGTATAAAACCACCATGATGGATCAAGCGGTGAGAAAAAGTAGATAGGTGAGGCGAGTGTTCGCGGGTTGCGAAAATTAGCGACTACGAGAATTTCGCAACTCTCTGCCCCGAATTTGGAAGAGGTTACCAAACTTTGCAACCTGCAAAATTTCCAGGCTCTTCTCTTAATTATATATTCCCAGAATTTCCTCTAGTTTGATCATGGTTTTTGAATTCGGCTTGGAATCATCGTGTTTGAATCAAAATGAGGAATTATAGGGCATTTGACACTAACGAAACTACTAAAATAGCTACAAAAAATGTGATCGAGTAGCAAAGTGGGATCCTCATGTAAAACAATTAAAGTTATTGAAGTCGATTAGTACAAAAAAGCGCATAAAACTTGCTATAAACGAGGCTGATAGTGCACTATTTGGGTACTAATCATTTATAATGAACCACGATTCTAATCGATTACTTGTATTTTAGAATTTCTTTATAAGATCTGGTATTTTTTCTTTTCCAATACTTTATACCCATTTCATATGGCTGGCAGTTTCTTGCTTCCTAAGACAAGGCAATTGCTAGATTTCTCTGAAAATGAATGATGTCTCATCCCTTCCAAATTTGAAAGAAGTTTCTCTTTCCTTGATTAGATCTCATGCTAATAACCTGAGATTAAAGATCATTCTTCGGACGAGTGATATCTCTAATTGATTAAATTGATATATCACTCAACCTATTCTCAAATCATGAGCAAATTGAGGATTTATCTAAGTAACCTTTCAGAGCTCATTAGTTCTTTAATATTAGTCTAGCATACCCCTGATAAGCTGATGCAGGCTCTGAATCTCCCGTCTTTGTGTCGCTCGGAGGGCCTCACAGGAAATCAGGCGGACAATAGTCCTTTCATGGGTATAAGCTACTAAAGTGGGAACAAATAAATTAAGAAACGACACCATTCAAATAAATTCAAAACCTTAAACTTAGGAAATTTCCTTCTCATTATGCTTAGAAAAGACCATAACTAACATCAGATCTTTCCCAGCGGCAGTTGTGTTCTCGAAAACTTGATTACAGTATACCTTAAAATACTAATAGGAAAATTCCCTTTATAATAATCAAGCCCGAAGAAATGAGTTCGGCTTTTGTGCGGGGTTCATTAATTCAGCTATGTCGTAAATGAATTTTAGGATTTAAATCCAGAAACACAAAACTTCTAAACAACTTACTATTTGAGATCAATGATATATTAAAGCGGTCTACTAAATCTAATATACGAAGAAAAAGAAAATTAAGAAAAATAAATGAAAAGAAAAGAAAAGAAAAATATAATACAAAAATTCCTCAAGCTCACATTTTTGGTTAGATCTATCTTGATTGAATGCCTCGCTTTCGTAGTCGTTTCTATTTATAGAGCCCCACAAAGTTTGGGCCCTAAAGTTGAGGCTATGTGTGAATCCTAAAATTATGGCCTAGATTTGCCTTCTCTGTCACGACCTAGAAGTTGTGTCGCGATAGAGTTTTATGTCTTTTTTGTAGGTCTTTGTTGCAAGTATGCAGTCGTCTGTCGTAACTTGAAGATCTTGTGCTCATTCTTGCTTCAGTTGCGACAACGTATTTTTGTTACAATAGCCTTCTTTCTCTCAGCATGATAACTCTGTCATGACAAGATTTTGTGCCTTCCTCAGCCAGGTCATGTTTAACATCAGATAATCATGTCCGTGACATAGTTTCGGTCACGGCTTACGCCCAAGTTGGTTTCGCAGCGGTTTTTCATGTTGCGACATTATCTATTGGTCGTATTCTGACCATCTTTATATTATCAGCATTGCCGTGACCGAAAGTCTATCATGATAGAAGCATTTGCCGTAAGCTTCATCTAACTGTCGGCTTCATTCTAATGTTCTCGGCGGCAAGCCTTTAGTGTTGTCGTATTTGTTGTGATAGAACTTCTTTGCATTGTGTTTAAACCTTTGTCATGACCTAGAAAAGTCGTAGCGACCTCGTTTTCTATTAAAGCTTATTTACGTGTTCTGACATTAAGATCCATGTCGCGACATAGACTTATCTCCTCGACGAAGTACATTTGCAACTTAGGTTCCTTTATTTGTGACCATGCGGTCGACAAATGAGCGTCATTTGTCGACATAAATTTTGTTATTGCGTGAACTTTTGATGCTCTCTTTTTTGTCTCTACCGGCTCCTCCATGTTGCAGAGTCGATTATGGCGACATAGATTCGCATATGATCTTTCATTATATTCCAGCGACATAGCGATCTTTGTCTCGATTGGCTTTTTCCCATTTCGATCTGCGGCAGACTCTCTTTGTTGCGACGCCGGCTCATATGCGATTTTTTAGATCTTGTGTTGCGACATGGCGTGTTGCAACACGGTTCTCCAAACCATTTGCTTAGACTTTTGTCGCGTGCAGAATTTCACAGCCGATAGAGACTCTACTGCGATTGTTGTTTTCTCTTCGTACTTAAAATCTCTCGCTTTTTGAATTAACTCACAGTAAAACACAAAGTTTGATGCTCCATAATTGTGCATTAAAATAGCTCTAAAAATACTAAAAACAAGCCAAAAAAAATGGATTAAAAATGAAGCGAGTTTAAGACTCATGGTGGCTTGAAGTCGAGATGTGTTGCTTACTGAGGTGGAGAGAGCATGTCATGAGAAATGAGGAGGGTCTCGAATTAAAGGTTATTAGCGGCATATAAAACTTTGGGCGCTACTTTGAAGGCGGGATGCCTGAGAAGTGGCATTGGTGGCAAGTGAGAGCATGCATCGAGTGGGACCTAAGGGCTTGATTCGGCTAATTCTGTCTTCTGCCTGCCTCTCCCCTTGCTCTGCGAGATGCACCACTAATAGCATCATTGAAGGCAAGGTGAGGCGAAGGCCTCTTGCGTGATCTGGTTTTTGCACTTTTTCGAGCATTCTTTATCGGTGAGAGATTCGGGGATGGAGAGTTGCATGAGGACAACTCATCATCCATTAGGGTATAGACATCGTCAAGAACAATGGGCTTTTGCCCTTTATCACGGGCGATCGACTGCACAGCACGACTGCTATCTCAGACATCTTTGCCAAGATCGTGGCTTCTTTCAATCTGGGCATTAGCAACGCAATGTGAACCTGCAAAAAGGGTGATTTGATGACGGTGTGCTAGCCGCCTCTTTCGATGATTAAGTCAGTGAAAGGATGAAGAAAAAAGAAGTAGAGAGTTCTAGTAGTTAGAATCCCTTTTTTCACTATGTGCGGTATCTCCCCAATTTATAGGACTTGGTCCCCAAATCTCCTCTTTGTTTTAGGAATAAAATCCATTTTTCCTTAACAAGGATTATATTTGGAGAATAGGGATAAAATCACATTTTTTCCTAATCAAGGATTATCCTTTCGAAATAAGGGATAAAATCACATTTGCCCTTAATAGACTTGCCCGCTATCGCGGGAAGGGCGACGACTAGGGGACTTAAAACTCTAGGCAGGCTACCTAAGGTTGGCCTATGGGAAGACACTAGCTCTCATCTGAGCTTTAGGATTTCAGTGTAGGTAGTGCCCTCTTATTCTAATATTGAAGTTGGACTTGGGTTGCTTCTCATTGCGGGCAAGGCGGGGCCTTGAGCAAGCAGACCTGGCTCCCGTTAATTAGTGGTGCAGAAACCATGGTGCTCACACACACTTCACCATTTGAGTTTTGTTTCGACTTTGGGGGATATGAAGAAAAATCAAATAAAATAGCAAACAACATGATATCTCTTGATTTGAGTGGAATCAAAGTAAGCTTATAAGCATTACTTAATGGGAAAAGTAGGCTTTCCCATATTCATTGAAAGTTATTGTATATAGTGACCCCTATTTTAGGGAGTCATTACATGTTATGTTATGAAAAAAATATTTTTTGTTTGGTCAAAAAGTCAAAGATTTTAAAAAAAAGAAAGTAAAATGCCCCTTATTTAATCATACCTTCCTTTTTTTCTTAAAATACAAAATAGGGATTGGCGGAGAGTTGAGAAGACCTCCAGCTAGTCCTTTCTCCATCATGACCCTGCGGCCTTGTGTTTCCTCCTCGATCCCTCCTCGCCTTTTCCTCCTTCATTGGCTTCTTGCCCTCGTTCTGAGTTCGATTTTTTGGTTCTCATTGATTTGTTTTCCATTTGATTATATTCTCCCATCTTGTATTTGAAATAATTTTATTTGATTTGATTTGGATTTTTTAAATTACATGATGTTTGTTTTTGTTGTTCCACAATGTAAATGGTGAATATGTAATTCATAAGTTGCATTTTCCATTTGATAACCGATCAAAAAAGGGCATTTTTACAAACCCAATTTTCCAATTTTAAAACCTTTTTTTGCATTAGAAACTCACATTTTACCAACTCTTTGTGTTGTTAGCCCAAAAACCCATTTTTAATGGTTTTATTGAGTACTAGTATGCATAATGACCTTTTTAGGTGTTTTTACGGATCATCGAGATCATGTGGCAAAGGAAATAAGGATATCTTGCATATGTTGTGTAAGCTTGGAAGCTCGTGGAAGTAATTCAACTGGGTTGGGACCGTGAAGCAATTATCGCACAAGAAGATATAGGAATAAAAGTCATTATGGAGAATTTCATGCTAAAACAACGCGGTTTTGCACTGACTTCGTAGTTAGTTTGAAATTTCGCACCATCTCCACACTTAAGTTTGATCCCGCAATTTCTCTTTTACACCCAAACTCACCATGAGTGAGTAGTTTTCTTTCTCTGGGTAAGGTGGATCAAATCCACCCCACCATGATGATAAGAGGGAGGTGCGCTTTGAACCCCAGGCGCGTTTCGGCCTTTGTTTAGAGGCTGTAGGTCTAGTGTACATCGAGTTAGGACTCTTTGTATGGGAAACAGCAATCTACAGTTCACCGCGACTATTCGTATTAGAAGTCTCTCTTCTCTTCAACTAGTTTTCTTGATGTTGGCAAGTCCCGAATGGCATATTGGGTGCCATTGCTTTGCTGACCCGACATGCGTAATGGGTGTCTCTTATCTAGAAACCATGGAGAATTCGATCGAGAACCTAATAGCCACCTTTAAAATCGTGTACAAACTGCTTACTCTACACCTAGAATATATGCTTCATCTAAATATTGTAAGAGAAACCTAGAAAGAGTTTAGGGGATCAGCTATAGGCTGGAGTTCTTAGGCGAGACAAGCCAGGAACCTCTGCCCTCTCCCTTTGACTCATCATGGTGAGGTCGGTTTAGTGAATCTAAAAACCCGATATCTTTTAACATTCATTTCTCTAAAAAATCCCAACAATCAACTCTCTTGAAGCACTAAAAATGAAGCACTTAAATTTATGTTTTTAATTCAGTTTCATTAGCAGTAATTAGGACCCAGGATTACGAACTAAAATAGGAAAACCCATCCTAGTGGATGACCTTAGAGCTACTATATCTACGGTAGTTGAGGGCTACACCAGGGTTGGTTTTAGGTTTATAAATTTTTGTTTCTTTCCTCGTCTCCAATCTAACCACCCAATAAGACAGGAACCAACATGGCGTCGTTGCTAGGGATGGTGCCTTCTTTTTTAGTGATCTGAATTTTTAATTGCTTTATATTTTATGATTTTTCTTAATTTTTTTGTTTTTTATTTTATTTTTGGGACTAACCACCATTTTTAAAGCTTTTAATTATATTTTCTTTTATTTCATCTATTTTTCAACACATGATCAAGAACTGGGATAGAACCAGCACTGGTAGACTTGCTAGAATGGAACCACCACTTCAAAACATGGGAGACCAATATGAGAATTGGGAGAACATAGGAGAGGAATAAGAAGCTCCAACTGAGAACACTTAGAATGCGCCTTAAAGGCAATTGCTTTCGAGCCTAGAACACTTCGAGCAAAAGAAATGTCTGCCCATGGAAGTACTCCATCATGCATTGTGCCACTTGGGGAAAGCTTGACATTGTCTGAACACAGAATGTTTGCCCTGACACCTACATTTCATGGGATGGAGAGTGAGCATCCCCGCACACTCTGTCTGAGACTGAGTTCTATGAACAATCGAGGGACTACAACAGGCGAGATGGTATGACTTACTTTATTCCCTCTTACTTTAAAAGATAGAGCTACAACTTGGCTTGAAAATTTTACTCCTTTGAGCATAAGTACATGGGTTGAATTGCAAGCCCTATTAATTTCTCAAAAAATTCTTCCCTACACATAAAACTATCTCTTTGAAAAAACAAATCAACACCTTTACTACTAGAGAAGGTGAGAGGTGATAGGCGTATTTCATGATTATGTATAAAATGTGCAATAAAAATGTAATAGGCTTTTTATTCGTGCAGTACACTCTTGTCCCGAAATAATCTGATTGTACTCAATGTATAGAGATTGATCCACTAGGAACTAGGGGATGCTAAGTACAAAAATTAGAATACTTTTCTAATATCCAAACAGTCAAAATGGTGGATTGAGATAAAAATTAATCTAAACTAATGAAATCAAGTGAAATGTGCAACTGAGGGTTGCTAAGAGATGATGAAATTCTAAGGTATTTGGTGCAATTTGACAATCCTCTTATATTAAAGCAAAAATTCCATCCTATTGTCTCTTGAAAAAGCTCTCCAATTTAATTATAAGCCTCTCTTGAGGTTCAATATTATACAACCTAATACTAGGTTTCTTGCTTCTTAGCTCAACCCCAAGCATTAGAGATGCTTTAAGACCCGAGAATCTCACAAGCCTCCTAATTATCGTTAATATCTCTATTACTCGACTAATTAGGTTGATTAATCTATGTTTAATTCTTTACTCACTTCTCAGATCTCGTAAGGAACCACTCACCATATTGAAATTGATCAGAAATCAACATGTAAATAATAACTAAGCATGAATCAATAGAAAGCGATCATAATGATAGAAAAGTAAATCAATGATTAGATGTAGATTCATGTCGAAAATACAACGAACCACAGTTCTACAATTTAGAACATAATAGAGATCTGAGTATCTTTTTAAAATTAGGATAAAACATGAGAAAAGAAGAAAAGAAGAAACTCTTGTGGTCAAAGGATGGTGATTCTTCAATCTTCTTCCCCAAATCTCAGTTCTTCTCTGATATTGAAGAATAAGTGCCAAGTCTCTGCAGTCCCGATGTCGAGAACTCGTTCCCCTCAAGAGATAAGAAACCCTAAAAAGGGTCTTCTCCATCAAAGTTGAGACTTGTTGGATTCATTAGTGGTGGAATAAGAGTATTTATATGCCTCGAAAAATGGGCTGATGATGGGTTAAAAATAGGACAATTTATGCTCCAGCACGCCAACCTTCATCACAACAAAATCTGTTTCTTCGTGACAAAACACCTTAAATCGCAGCAAACCCGATACTTGAGATACTTCTTTCCATATTTCAATCCATTTTATTTTAGTGTTAACCATTAAAGCAACTCTTTTATCACAACCCTAATATCAAAATGAAATCATCAGTATAAGCCTCGTTGTTAGTCATTTCCATGTAGAAAACCCATCTTTGTGGATGATCCTAGAACCACTATACTATAGTAGCTAAGCTACGCTAGTATGAGGTATTAGGTTATAAATTTTGTTGATTAATACCCTCTGACGGCGAATCAAATGGGCGTCATTCGCGAGGATGGTGCCTTATTGCAAATGACGATGTCTTTGAACACTTGTGATCCTAAATCCACGAAGCTCACGGTGAAATTTTTTTTTTTTTCTCTTATCATTCTTTCTAGAAGTTTACTGTTAGTTTTCTTAATTTCATTTCATTGTTTATATATTTTTTAGCTAACATTAATCCTTTCTGGTAGAATTGTTTTTTTTTTTTTTCCTCTTTGGTGTTGTCTTGTTTTTCTTGTAGGAGTTTATGTTCTAGTGGATTAAATTCGGAAAATGATTAGTCATTATTCCCTGGAATCGATTTGAATTGAGCACAATTTAAACCCAATGGAACCTTCACTGAACCCGTGAGTTGGTAGGGGATAAAGAGGAACCCCAATGCATATGATCCACGAGGGACCACATACACCCTCCTCAGATGAATGCACCTCTTGCATCCAACTGAGCAGATGGTCATTGGGCCTCACATTGTGCCACTCCTTCCTACTTTTCATGGCATGGAGAGTGAGAACCCTTATTCACACATAAGGGAGGTTGAAGAGGTCTGCAACACATTTAAGGAAGAGACTGCCACTATGGATTTAATGAGGCTTAAGCCTTTACCTTTCACATTGGAGGATAAAGAAAAATTTTGGCTCAACTCCCTGAGGCCAAGGAGCATTCCATTGCGAGATGCTGACTGAATTTTTTGAAGAAATTACTTCCCCATTCGCGAGCAAAACGACTTGAAGAGGTAGATTTCCAACTTCTCGGCTTGATGAAAATGAAAAATTCTATGCATGCTAGAAGAGATATATGAAGCATAGTAGCATTTCTCAACATGGGTTTGACACATGGCTGTTGGTTAGCTATTTTTATGATGGTATTTCTCTTGCTATGAAGCAACTGCTAGAGACTATGTGTGAAGGAGACTTCATGAGCAAAAATCTAGAGGAAGCTTTGAATTTCTTGAGTTATGTAGCTGAATCATCAAAAGGTTGGGATGAGCCTAACCCAAGGGAGATGGAGAGAATGAGACCTCAATACAATACAAGAGGGTGTATGTATTATCTTAGAAGGATATCGACAATAAGCCAAAGTTTCAACCTTAGCTAGAAGGTTAGCTGAAGTGAAAGCGCATGAGGTGCGACGCGTAGGGTTCTGTGCCAAATAAGCCATGTTTTTATTTGTCATTCCACAAGCATGCGGGAGAGCAATGTCCAACTATTCCGGCCAAATGAGGAAATGTTTGTGGAGCAAACATATCATTATTAGTCAATTTGACCATGACCAGTACCATATTGCAACACAACCCTAGTTAGAAATCACCTGACTCTCTCATGAAAGCCAGAAACCCCCACAGTACCACCTGCTCCTCCACATTGTCTTCAACTTCTCATCACCTCAACCATAATCAACCTCTCTCGGTTGGGCAAGCCATTTATAAACTGAGCAAAATGTTGGGTGATTTTATGAAAGCGGAGATGACATTGAATGTGCCAGTTAAATCAGAGAGTTGACACTGTGGAAAGCACTTTGAACAAGAGGATGGATGGGTTCTAGAATGAAATTGCCCAAAAAATTGACAACCTGTAGTATTCCATCTCTAGGCTCACTAATCAACATTAAGTGCAAGAAAAAGGGAAATTCCCATCACAAACTCAGCAAAACCTCGGGGGAGTTCACGAAATAGCTAACTCTAGTGAAATTGATCCTAAAATGGATGAAGTAAAAGCAGTTATCACCTTGAGAAGTGGTAAAAAGTCGAGCAACCAATGCCTAAACCACTTGATGAAGTTAAAGAAAGAGGCGAAGATAAGGAAGCTAGGAAAGAATAGTGATCAAGAAGATATGATGAAAAGAGCATGCCTCTACCATACGAGCACTTAAAGGCAAGGGGGTGAGCTGACCCAGGCGAGATTTTTAAGTCTTGAGAAGCAATTGAAGTCAACATTCAGTTTAGACATGATTAAACGGATTCCAACTTGTAAGTTTTAAAAGACTTGTGCACATTGAAAAAAGGTTGAATGTGAACAAAACTGCTTGATAGAACATGTAAGATGTCGTCATCGGTCTGAAGACCCTAGTAATTACAAAGACCCGGGGTGTCCCTCTTATTTCGGTGAATATTGGAGGAACTTGTGGCTGGAAAAGAGCATTTTTAGATTTGGGAGCCGGTGTCAACTTATTACCCTCTCGGTTACAAGCGTATTTGGGGTAGGAGGTGAAACCCCGCAGCATCACCTTGTCTTTCAGAAGATAGGTCGGTGAAAATTCCCGAGGGCATTGTTGAAGTGGTGGGAAGCCTTTCTTGCTTCTCAAATGCAATCATCAAGCGTCGAAATGGGGTTATGCGGCTCACATTTGGAAATATGACACTGGAACTCAACATATTTCATCTAAGCAAAAAGCATATTCACCCAGAGGAAGAAGGTCTGGAAAAGGTGTGTTTGATTGGCACCATTGTGTAAGAACGATGTGAGCCCTCGGTTATGTCTTCCTTTTCGTCGCTAGAAAGAAACTCTCCCTTTTATTGTTGAGAGGCAGGTGGAGGGAAGCAGGAAGAGCCCCCCAGCTTGATCCTCAGACCCCTCCCCGCAGGTGAAATAGGCATACTTGGAGGAGGGTGGTCGATACCACGTAGTTATTTCTTCATCTCTCGATCCCTCTACCTTGTAAAAGGAGATGTGATGTCGCGCGGAATCCTCGAGAAGTGAAGCGAGCCATTTGGATGGAGAAAATCTCGGATTTAAAAGGAATTAATCCTTCAGTTTGAACTCATCGCATTTACATGGAGGAGGAAGCGAGCCGGTGTGACAGCCCACGAGACAATTGAATCATGTAAGAGGTAGTGGCGAAGTTCTAAAGTGCGTAGATTAAACATTATCTACCCCGTTTTAGATAGTCCTAGGTGAGTCTACTCGGGTTGTACCCAAAAGTAGGGGTGACTATTGTGTAAACGAGAAGGAGAAGATATGCCTACATGTCTTATTTACCCACGAGGTTGGAGGGTATGTATAGACTATAGGAGGCTAAATGCAATGTGAAGCAGGATCATTTTCCTTTGCCCTTCGTTGATCAACCACGAAGTATTTAGAGCACCGATTTTATTGTTTTCTAGATGGCTATTCGGATATTTTCAAATAGAAATTATGGTGGAGGATCGGGAGAAAGACCACTTAGCGCACTTTTGAACTTATGCCTACGGAGAATACCTTTGGCCTTCTTGATACGCACCACACATTCTAAGGTGTATGCTCAGTATTTTTAGTGATATGGTGGAGCGCATTATGGAAGTTTACATGGATGACATCACCATATATGGAGGTACTTTTGAGGTGCAGCGACCTTAAGGCTTGTTCTTAACGGATCATTGAAAAAAATTTATGGCAGGAGAAATTGCTATTTTATGGTAAATCAAGGAATTGTCCTTAGACATGTCATCTCCAACAAGGGCATTGAAGTTGATAAAGCCAAGGTTGAGCTTATGCAATGAGGCAGTAAGGCAGTGAGGCTCAAATTACACATGACTACTACACATATAGTGAGAGCACCCAACTAGAAACTACCCTTTGAAGTGATGTGTGATGCCAATGATTTTTCCATTAGGGCGTTCTTGGGCAAAGAGAAGATGGAAAGCCCTATGTGGTATATTATGCAAGCAAGACTCTGAATGAAGCATAGAGAAATTACACAACCATAGAAAAGGAATTGCTAGCGATTAGTGCATGCACCGGAACAAATTCAAAGCATACTTTCGATAAATTAATTTAATTGTTATGTTAGGAGCCACTTTGCCTTGAAGATGCCTTTTGGCTAAGCAAGATGCTAAAGCAAGACTTATCAGGTGGGTTCTCTTGCTCCAGGAATTCAATCTCCAAATCCAAGAAAAGAAATGAGTGGAGAATGTAGTAGCAGATCACCTCTCCAGACTGACCATAGCCCATGACTCCCATAGTCCTCCCATTAGTGATGAATTTCTCGAGGAGTCAATGCTGCTTGTAGAGAAGGCCCCCTAGTATGCTCATATTGCTAATTACTTAGCAATGAAGTCGATTGAATGGAAACGCGCGACAAAGTAATTCTTCACGAAATTCATTTCTATTGGGAGGCCATTTTTGTTCAAACATTGTGTGGATCAAATCATTAGAAGGTGTGTGCACGAAGAGAAGAACAACAAAGGGATTCTCGATCCTTTGCAATGAAAATGCTTGTGGAGGTCATTTTTCTTCACAAAAACTGACTATGAGTCATGCAATCCGATTTCTACTAATCATCTCTTTTCAAAGATGCTCGTCTTGTAATATCGAAGTTGCGATCGATGCCAAAGACTTGGGAAGCTTACTTGCAATAATATGATGCCTTTGAACCCAATTATGGTAGTAGATTTATTCAATGTTTGTGGCATTGACTTCATAGGGCCATTCCTACATCTTTCGGTTATTCGTACATCTTTGTGGGGGTTGATTATGTGTCTAAGTGGGTTGAGGCAATTCCTTGTAAAACAAATGATCACAGGGTGGTGCTTAAATTTTTTAAGAAGAATGTCTTCTCGG